>OZ038496.1:43653510-43656010 GCA_964036315.1 Acanthosepion esculentum | reverse complement strand
CTTAGGCGCGACTTCAAGTGGTCATTCATCGTAGCAGACGTCAGAACACCCTTGCTTGGTGCCGACTTCCTGGCACATTACAACCTGGCTGTCCTTATGAAGACAAGGACCCTGATCGACAACACGACATCCATCAAGATCACAGGGACTCCTTCGAGCTTAAACACGACTAAGATCAGCGTGGCAACGCAGCACGACCCACGCTACACAGAAATCCTGCGCCGGTACAGGGACCTTACGCAACTCATTAAACCTACTGACGCAGGCAAACATCAAACCCAACACCACATAAAGACCACCGGACAGCCAGCATATTCACGGCCGCGACGACTCCCTCCACATAAATTGGCATATGCCAAGAAAGCGTTCGAAGAGATGCGGACAGATAACATCATCCGACCCTCATACAGTCCATATGCTTCCCCACTGCACCTGGTACCCAAATCCGACGGGGATTTCAGAATCTGCGTGCATTACCGGAAACTCAACACATCCACAGTGCGCTATCCTGTTCCTCACATCCACGACTTTGCCTCAGGTCTGCAGGGGGCCCGCATTTTCTCGAAAATTGACCTGACCAAAGCATATTATCAAGTTCCAGTTGCCCCGGAGGACATTCCAAAGACAGCAGTCACAACCCCTTTTGGACTGTTTGAATTCATGAAAATGCCCTTCGGACTGCGCAACGCAGCCCAGACGTTCCAGAGGCTGATGGACGAAGTTCTGCGTGGCCTACCATACGTCTACGCATACATTGATGACATCCTAGTGGCTAACAGAGACGCGGATTTCCACGAACAACACCTGGAGGAAGTGTCCGCCGTCTAACACATTATGGCCTCCGAATCAACCAGCCAAGTGCGAATTCGGCGCACAACAAATAGACTTTCTCGGACACCACACTGACGCTCATGGAATCAGCCCACTGCCCGATAAGATAAAAGCCATACAGGATTTCCCGATGCCCACATCGATAAAGCAACTGCGACGCTTCTTCGGGATGGTAAATTTTTACCGGAGGTTTATCCCGGGATGCTCAAATCTCCTCAACCCCCTGACAAATCTCCTCCAGAGAAAAAACAAAGCCATCACCCTGGAGGGCGACCATAAAAAATCATTCCAAGCAGCAAAAACCTCCTTAGCTAACTTTACGAAGTTAGCAAATCTCAACGAAGACACCCGGACTCAGATATATTTAACGACAGATGCCTCGGACACTGGAGTTGGAGTGGTGGTAGAACAGGAGTTTGACGACCAACGCAAGCCCATTGCATTCTTCTCGGATAAATTATCGCCGGCTCAGTCCAGATACAGCATCTTCTCGAAAGAACTTTTGGCTATATACCTTGCCATCAAACACTTCCGACACCTACAGGAAGGCCGGAATTTCACCGTTTTAACCGACCACAGACCCATGACAACTTCCCTGTCGAACAACTCGGACAAATATACGGTTCGTGAGATCAGACATCTAGACTACAACTCAAAGTTCACGTCCGATATCCGGTATGTCAAAGGAAGAGACAACACTGTCGCCGATGCCCTATCGAGATTCGATGTCAACACTGTGGAGGACAGCCCACTCAGCCAGGACCTGATAGCAGAGACCCTGGAATCCGACGCGACCCTCCCTGAAGTCCTGGCCAACACATCCCTGCAACTGAAAGAATTTCCGGCGCCAGTCAGCAACAAAATATTGTACTGCGATACAAAACTGGATCACCCCAGACCCTACATACCTCCAGCACTCAGAAGGCAATTTTTCAACCATCTACATGGATTGTCACATCCCAGCAAGCGCGCAACGGTCAAACTCATTGCCGATCGTTTTGTTTAGCCCAACATGAATACCGACATACGTAATTGGGTATGAACGTGTTTTGTGTGCCAGAAATGCAAGGTACACCGGCACAAAAAATCCCCGCCAGGCACATTCAACAACCCGGACGCACGTTTCAGCCACATCGACATCGACATAGTCGGACCTCTCCCAATGTGCCAGAATTACCAGTACCTCCTCCCAGTGGTTGACCGTTTCTCTCGGTGGACAGTAGCAGTAACCATCAGAGATACCTCGGCTAACACAGTAGCAAAGACCATCCTTCAGGAATGGATCGCAATTTTTGCCGTACCCAGCATCATCACTACGGACCGTGGTGCGCAGTTCCAGTCCTCACTATTTCAAGAAATCACTCAACAGCTAGGCGTCAAACACATCAAGACCACCGCCTACCATCCCTGCGCCAACGGCCTGGTGGAAAGGTTCCACCGAACACTAAAGGCCTCTCTCACCACAAAACATCCCACCAGCAACTGGGTCTTTTGTCAATCTGCAACTCACTCAAAGAAGACATAGGATGCACCCCAGTTGAAATAGTCCTCGGTACAGCACTCTCTTTACCTGGCCAATATTTCGACGACACCATAACCAACCTCACTACTGCAAGTCCTTTCACGCAGGAACTACGCCATAAAATGGCCCAAATGAAGTACACATCAC
>OZ038496.1:43433510-43643510 GCA_964036315.1 Acanthosepion esculentum | reverse complement strand
AAAATGAAGGCAAGGTATTTATTAAACAATGTATTCAGACATGAACTGCAGAATGGTGAGTGTAAAACGTGAATGGCTATTCATCATTCCAAGGTCATCTGTACTGCTTTGTATGTCACCTATTGTCCAAGAAAGAATCTCCCTTTGCTACATCGGGGTTCAATGACTGGAAGCACAGCAATGTTATTGTAAAACATGAAAATTCGCTTTCTTGCCTCCAGAGGTTTGCCATTTCATAGAGAAAATCAGACTGTTGGGACAGCAAAAAATGGTAAAGGTATATTACAGGTGCTGAGTAAATTTGATTCCTTTCCAGAACATCTCAAAATGTATGGAAAAGGGAATCTGTCATATTTATCTGTAAACATTTGTGAGGAATTTATTGAATTAATGGGACAACTGGTTCTTTGTACTATTATTGAAGAAGTAAAAGAGTCAAAGTATTATCTAATAAGTGTAGATTCCACTCCAGGCATCTCACACATAGAACAACTCACATTTACTGTCTGATACATTAAAGGCTGTGAGCCTGTGGAATATTTCTTGATATTCATCTCCATCTTTTCTCATGGAGCAAAGCATCTAACAGACACTGTTGTAGATTTTCTTAATGAGAATGAAATTCCACTATCAAACTGCTATGGTCAGTCATACAATAATGCTTCAAACATGTCTGGACGATATGCTGGATTGCATGCACAGATTCATCAACTCAATAAGTTTGCCATCTATGTCCCCTGTGCTGAACACAGCCTGAAGTTGGTGGGAGTAAAAGAAGCAGAGTGTTGTCTACAGACTGTAACATTCTTTGACTTTGTTCAGTATCTGTATTCATTTTTTGCTGGTTCTACTTATTGCTGGAATGTATTGACATTGTTGTGTCTCTGCACATTATGGTTCGATGCATGTTTTCGGTATTGAATGAAATAAAATGAACTTTATATATTGGCCAGTAGAAATAACTCCCGCTAAAAGACCCAGACTGTGATTTGGAGCCGATACAACGGATATAAATTTCCTGATTCAACACCACAAAGGGCAGAAGCAGAGAGAAAGAGAGACTCAGCTGAGATGTCGACATGCAGAGGCTGGCCAAGAACACAGCAGGCACACTGAACGTAATACTATCACTTTCAATGCTGATGTCTTCACGAAACATCAGCTGACATCCACCAACGTTCTTTCTCTTTCCCTTTCTTTCTTCCTTTCCCATTCTATTGCCTTTTACGACAACAACAGGTAGTATGATTGCTTTGTATATATGTAAATAAATTATACATTTATTTAGCCAAAATACAATGTATTTTCCTCAAATTCATATTTGCTGCGGCAAAGAAGAAATTAACCACTTCAGCAGTAACAACAGCAACAAGTTCTGCCTTCCAGGTTACCCATTCTTCATTTCTGCAACAAGTGATAACCCCGACATTTCTAGTGATAGCAACTTCTTCAGGAAATACATGGAAACTGCAGCAACATAATGAGTTCATATGAAGATACTTTGGAACTGCCTATGTAGATTAATTCCTCAGTCCTCCACCTGTCACCATCCAATGCCACCAACACCAAGAATTGGTTCCTCCAACTCCAGGCCATTTTCATTGCCAGAGGGATACAATTACAGAAAATAAAATTTGCCAGTGTTATCCCAGTCCTACTTTCTGACGTCGACAAAGTTGCCAATTTATTGGAAGATGTTCCTGACACCGACCCTTACAACATCCTTAAAGCAGCCATCATTAAAAGGACGGGTTGCTCAAACAAACAAATGCTGGGGGAACTATTTGATAACATAAGTATCGGTGATAGAACACCCTCAGAATTGCTCGGGCACATGAAAAGTCACCTCAGAGGGAATGATATGTCAGAGTCCATCCTGCATTGTCTATGGTTGGACAAATTGCCAGCCACTATGGTACTAATACTGACAGACGGTACAGCACTGGAAAATTGGCAGATTTTGCTGACAAAATTTTTGTGTCATTCAATCAAAGACTTAATGCACTGACTTCCAAACAAGAAAATGATTGCAGTGCTAAACACTAAACTTCTAAACCAACAACAACAGATGTACGAAAGTACCTCACCTGCATGTGATCCTACCCCATGCCGAAGAAGCCTTAGTCGCAGATGAATGAACACTCACCCCAGTGGATTTTGCTGATATCAGCACATGTTTGGTAACGATGCAAGGAAATGCACCCAACCTTGCTATCATAATACCAACAGACAGGAAATGAGCAAACCGGTCAGTACACACAAAGAAAGTCACTTATTTTACATAGTTGACCAAAATAATGGCTACAAATTCCTAGTGGATACTGGAGTAGCAGTCAGTGTCATTCCACAAGCACCTGGACATAAACCCAATCCTAGTCTTCTCAGATGGTATGCACATTGATACCTACAGCACCAAAGATCTAATGCACCTAGATTTTACGTGGAACTTTCTACAATCTGATGTGCAAACACCCATTTTTGGAGCGGATTTTTTGGCCCATTTCAACTTGTCAGTGAACATGAGACACACTCCTTTTAGACACTGAAACCATACCCGTATTACAGGAATCCACACACAATGCAATTCTACTGGCATCAGTGTAACAACTTGTCATAGTACAGAACAATCCACACAAATATCAAGTCACCAAAAAACGAATTTAACAAAATGCTACAGGAAAGGATAACTTACCCATCTGAAAGCCCTTATACATCACCCCTACACCTCATTCCAACAGTGGAAAATAAAAGATTTTGACCTTGTGTGGACTTTCATAATTTAATGCATCTATGGTCTCTGATCATTATCCGGTCCT
This sequence comes from Acanthosepion esculentum, assembly GCA_964036315.1. NCBI lineage: Eukaryota > Metazoa > Mollusca > Cephalopoda > Sepiida > Sepiidae > Acanthosepion > Acanthosepion esculentum. Next base: position 43,640,694 of record OZ038496.1, on the reverse strand, counting down.
GCATATACAAAATATTGCACTCAAGTTATGCAGATTATGTATATTCTCCAAGATCGACCTTCCAAAAACTTATTTCCAGATCCAAGTAATGGAACAAAATATTCCCAAAACAGCAGTGACAACTCCATTTGGACTATACGAGTTTGTCCAAATGCCATTTTGTCTTTGGAATGCTGCCCAAACATTCCAAAGACTAATTGATCAATCCTGAGAGGATAACCATTTGTATACGCATACATTGATGATATCCTCATTGCTAGCAACAGTACTACCAAACACAAAGACCACTTACATAAAGTCTTTCAGAGACCATCCCAATTTGGCCTAAAAATAAACTTAGATAAGTGTATTTTCGGCACCACTCAAGTTAAATTTTTTGGGCACTAGATAGACCAACATGGGATTTTGCCCTACCTGGAAAAGTGGAAGCAACTGAAAATTTTCCTGTGCCTACTTCCATCTGACAGTTATGAAGATTCATTGAACTGATAAATTATTATCGCTGTTTCACCCCTAATCTATCATCTATACTTCTGTCTTTGACTAATCTGTTAGAAAAAACAAGAACACTACAACAGGATGCACTTCGTGCCTTCAATACATCCAAATCAACACTTACAAACTTTACTAAACTCTCACATATCAGCAACGATGAAAATGCACTCATCTTCCTCACTATAGACACATCCAACACGGCAATAGGAGCTGTAATTGAACAGGAAATTGATTCAGTAAGAAAACCTATTCCCTTTTTCTCAGCAAAATTAACCAAGACACAAACAAATTATAGCACCTTTTCTAGAGAATTGTTGACTGTATATTTAGAAATTAAACAGTTTAGACACATACTCAAAGGTAGCAACTTTGTGATATACACAGATTAGAAGCCTCTCACTCATGCCATGAACTGTAGTGCAGACAAATACACACCTAGAGAAATTAGATATTTAGATTTTATTTCTCAGTACACAACAGACATTCGTTATATTAAGGGACAACAAAATATTGTGGTTGATGCACTGTCACACACAGATATAACAGCGATTACCAATGATACATTAAGTCATGATTAAATTTCTGATGAACAGAAATCTGACTCTAATCTAACAGAAGTATTATCGAATACCTCTTTAACAGTGAAAGAATTTCCAGTTCCTTTCGGTAATAAAATATTTTATTGTGACACTACATTAACCAACCCTAGACTGTACATCTCACCCACACTGAGGAAACAAATATTTCAACATCTTCACAATCTTTCATGTCCAAGCAAGCGATCCACTGTAAAAATTATAAATGAACATTTTGTTGGCCAAACATGGCATCAGACATCAGAACCTGGACATCAGCATGCCTAAAATATCAGAACAAAATACAACATTATGCCAAAATATCAATAGGTACTTTCAACAACCATGATGCAAGATTTAAACACATCCACTCAGACATATTAGGTCCTCTATTGAGCTGTCATGGTTATTCCTATATCCTAACTATTGTTGACAGATTTTCATGTTGGCCTATCGCGATTGCACTGAAAGACACATCAACAACTTCAATCGCAAACGCTGTTTTAAAAGATTGGATTTCTATTTTGGGAGTACCCAATGTTATCACCACTGATCATACCACACAATTACAATCATCACTTTTTCAGGAATTCAGCAACTTGCTGGGAGCAAAGCACATTAAAACCACAGCATACCACCCATGTGCTAATGGATTCCACAGGCAACTCAAGACATTGTTAGCCATGAAGGAAAACTTGATCAATTGGATTGATAATTTACCCCTTATACTCCTCTCTATTACGAACATTATTAAAGAAGACTTTGGCTGCACACCAGCTGAAATAGTCTTCGGTACACTCTTATCATTACCAGGACAATTTTTTGAAAATGACAAACTCTAACCCGACATCGTATTTCATACAAGAATTAAAGAATAAGATGTTGCAATTGAAATTCACACCAACACACATACACACCAAGAAATCTGTATACCTGCAAATACATTTTCATACAAGAAGACACAGTAAAAAAAAACTCTATTAGTAAAGTATCAGAGTCCAGACAAAGTCTTACACAGTGAAAAAATACTTTACAATACAAAAAGGTAATCCGTCAGACACAGTCGCTATGGATAGACTGAAACCAGCTGTCTTAGAAAAAGAAAATCAACCAAGCCACACATTCTTCTTATATACAAGAAACACCCAAATCTAAAAATACATCACAATCTGACAATACACCAACAATTCAAACCAGATCAGGCAGAAAAGTCACATTTCCAACAAACTTCCAAGACATACATTTATTACTAATTAATTGATATGGCTTTTACCTAATCAATTTTCTAGAAGTGAGAGCCTTGTCTAAACCGGATGTTGACTGCTCAACAACCCAAAGCAGAATGTGAAAATGCATCTCTACACATCATGGATCGATGCATGTTTTTGGTATTGAATGAAATAAAATGAACTTTATATATTGGCCAGTAGAAATAACTCCCGCTAAAAGAACCAGACTGTGATTTGGAGCCAATACGATGGATATAAATTCCCTGATTCAATGCTGCAAAGGCAGAGAGAGAGACCTGGCTGAGATGTTGACACGCAGAGGCTGTCCAATGGAAAACCTGGAAACAATATTTTTCACAATTCTTTGGAATGATATTTCAGAAAAAATGAACAAAACAACCAAGGTCCTTCAATCAAAGGATGTGAACATCCTTGTTGCCACGAATCTTCTATGAAAACCTATCTTCAGGAAACTAGAGACAAATTCAGTGAATTCAAAGCCAGGAGTATGTGTCCAGATACAGATTACAGTGATGGGGGAAAAAATGGGAATGAAAATGAAGTGTGTGTTTTAATAAATGTAATGGATCAGCAGAAAAGGTACTTCTCAGTAAAAGCAAAAATTTCAAGGTGGAAATCTAATCTTTTAACTGACAAAATGTGCAGAGGCTTATTCATAAATTGGAAATCTGTTTTCTTCCTTCAGCGAATTGAAAACCATTGCTTCTAATGCACAAAAGAAAAGGGTGAACAACTGGCTAATATGGATCACAAAGACCTGGATCATGATGACCTTCTAAATGAATGTGAGCATCTCAAGCACTACATGGCTCATGATGAACATTTTGAGACTCTCCCTGCAGTGTACAGAAAAATAATTTGGGGCAATTTAAAATCTGTATTCCTGAATATTGAAATTGCACTCAGTGTTCATGTGTATGATGGTAACCAACTGTACAAGAGAACATTCTTTTTCAAGACTGAAATGTATAAAATAATCTGCTTCATAGCACAACAGGGCAGCATCATTTGAACTGGCTTTCACCCATGTGCATGGAAAATGATATCCTATTCCTAAAGACCATTGATTTCAAACCAATAATGAAGCAATTCTCTGAAAAGAAATGCTGCAAACACTTGTTATAAGAAGTTTGTGGTAATTTCATACTGTGCCATCTAATCTGTGTGGCTTACTGAGTATTATTGTGTTTTTTAAGCCTTGTGTATGGTTCAAATGTTTATCATGTTGATTAGTTGCTGCTGTACAGCATGTTTTTAATGTTTTAACACCAGTTTTGTTGAAGTGCCAATAAAATAAATGTACGTTTAATATTAACAATTTATTTTTTATTCCTGTGAGTGGATATCATAGGGACTCCAACACACTGGTTTGCCCAGGGTATGATTTAAAAGTAATTTTAGAATTAAAATTCCTCTAACAGAATTACATGTATGAATTTTACAAGTAAATAAATCTATACCTGGAATAGAGTGGGAATTAACTTGATAAGTGGGTGTGAAAAGCCCAGATAGTCAAGTTAGTAATTTATATTTTACTAACACACCAGAAGTACTCTGGGATATTTTCTACTTAAAGAGGGTTACTGAATCAATCACAAAAACATTTTATTACAATAAATTAAATTAGCACCTGGAATTGTTTGAGTTTTTGAGTTTATGAATTTAAACATGCCTCACCTGCAATTGCACCAAAAAAAATGTCAATTGTAATAAACCCGGAAACCTTGGTAGGTGGAATATGTTAAACAAAATCCACTGATAATTTTAATAGTACTCGTTAATTCTTCCTTGATTTTATATATATATATATATATATATATATATATATATATATATATATATATATATATATTTAAATAAGTTTTTTGTGGTACAGAATTTAATAAAAATATTAATAATAAAAAAAGAATTTAAAATTAACCTGATTTGAGAATAAAACAACACTTACCCCCCAGGATTTTGAATCTGGCTGCCAGGAAGAGCCAACTAACCAATACTTCTGGCTCTGCTATTGCTGAGCATGTAATAAATAGCAGGAAATGTGTGGTTAATTTTAGTGTGGACCGTTTTTTGATTTTATCTTGGTCCCACTCCACATTTCACTTCAAGGTTCTAGAGTCCTTGTATATCAGACCCCGTGGGCCTTCCCTTTGTAAACAGAGGGAATGTTTACTGGGTCTGAATGTTATTGGACTCTAGTTTCTTGAAGTTCATTTTTTTTCCCATTCCATTTGTTAATTTAATTTACATGCTTTTATAATTTTTTTATTCCCAGAAAAATAAACTTGATAAGTCCTGTGACAAAACTGTTTTTTTTGTAGCTTTTAAAAAATAAAATTGCCTTATAAATTTTGCCTTTTCCTAGCTATTATATATATATATATATATATATATATATATATATATATATATATATATATATATATATATATATATATAAGAATTTTGCCCCAAGCAAATCATTAAGATGCAGAGGGTTAATGTGTGTGAAAGAATATAAGAAAAGGAAGAATATTATTAAGGAGCAAGAACAATAAAGGAAGAGTAATTAAAAAGAAAGAAGATAATGATAAACATTGTCTTTCAATTTTTGAAGATCAAACTTGACTGGAAAGCAAGAAGCTGGAAGAGAGTTCTATGAGCAAGATGTGCAAGAAAAGAAGTTAACATAAAACTTATGGTTATATCTAGCCATTTAATCTATAAAATGATGAGACCTTGCTGCCAATCTAGTACTGGGGCTTAAATTCATAAAGTCTAAGTACCATATCAGAAAGTTCATCAGGACAAAAAATCATCTGAAAAAGGTGGTGGAAAAGCCCAAAAAAGGACTAAACTATTATAAGGGCCTGAGAGCAGAGTATAGTTCCTTCATCTCAGGCCATGAACTTTTGCCATTGCCTTCTGTTATGGAGGCAATAACAACAAGAACCATCTCTCTGTTGATGGCTGACATCAAGACATGGAAATTTATTGCTGTCAACAGGGAAATGATGGAAGAGGCCTTAAAGGCCTTAAATATTGGGGTCAATGTGGGACATCCTGTTGGCAACAGAGGAGGCTGCAAAAGCATTAGCTGGCAATGTACTCACCACCAAGACATTAAGACTGCAAACGGAGTACATGGGCACCTGAAAGACCCAGATTACCTTACATGGAGTGCCCATGTACATCCCTGAGGACCATTTGAGGGCCTTCTTCTCAGATCACAGTCCAATGGAGGGGCTATACTCCATCAGAAGTTATTATTATTATTATTATTATTAGAAATTAACAGCATATCAACCCACAAAGGTTATTTAATGCCTACAAGTTTTTCTGAGAGATTCATATGAAGAGAGTAAGTCTTCCTTACTAGAAATCATTTTGCCGAGCAGTTTTCATCGGTTTGTCCTATAAAGAGGGGCTTTAATGATAGCTAAATGTTGTTGATAATCGCTTTCTTCTAAGATCAGAAGTTGGAGAAACTTATTCCTTTCAATTTAGTTTACTAGTCCAGGTAAGGAAACCAATTTAGTAAATTTTTCTGTCATGTATATAATTATATTGGGAGTAATTTTTTTATTTTATCATTTGCTTTTAAGGAGGTTTCTTGCAGACAAATGACCATGGGTTGATAATTTGTTATAAGTAAGAGTAGATCGTTTAAGTTAGCCTTTAATCATCTACAATTCCATTGAATAATGTTTTGCATCTTGATTATGTATTATAAATTGTGTATTTTTTTTTTTTTTTTATGTGGGTGAAGTATCCATAATTTCTATACTCTCCAGACTATTGGCATTTTGTTTCTTTTTATGTTTAGTTCTTTGAACTTCTTTTGTTTCTACTTTGTTTGATTTTGCTCCCTTAGTTTTTTCATTCGGTTCTTTTAAAGAGCTTTGTCTAGATGATGACCTTTCTCTTGTTTGTAATGAGCTAGAGTTTTGTTCCTCTATGTCCATTTTCCTTGTGTCTTTGACAACCGTTGAGTTATTTTTTATCTTTTCCTTCTCTTGAGAAAGCTTCAATGTTTCGATTTCTTGGATTGTTTCTCTTTCCTTTGGATATTTCAGTTTTAATAGATTTGTATATGTAGAGTCGTTTTTGTTTGCTGTTGATGGAGTAGGATTTGTATTATCTATGGTAGATTGCTTTATGCCTGATAAAGTACCTTTTAGAAGTTCGATTAAACACTTTAGTTCACTGATAAGAGTTATCAGATCTTGGTTTCTTAATGTATTGTCTCCTGGGATGACTTTTTGTTGACTGGTTATTTTTGCAATATTAGCATAAGACATTTGGTGTGAATCTGATTCTACCTGTCTTCTGGCTTCTATAAATGAGATGTTTAGTGTGCATTTCCTTTTAATTATTTCTTTTTCTTTTTTCCAAATGTTACACTCTTTGGAGTCTGCTGTGTGTCTTTCGTTACAGTTTGGACATGAAAGAGGTCTTACACAAGGTGACTCATGTTCAGTCTCGGTTTCCCCACATCTTCTACAGACTGATGTTCTATTACAACTATTTTGAAGATGGCCAAACTTTTGACAATTATGGCATCTCCGAGGGTTTGGGATGTAAGGCTCTACCTTGGCTATTGAGTATCCTATTTTTATCTCTTTTGGCAGAATTGGTTTGTTGAATGTTAGAATGTATGTATTTGTATTTATTACTTTATCGTTTTTATTTATTTGAATTCTTTTCACATTTGTTATTCCTTGATTTTTAGTGAGACATCGTTTTCAATTTCTGTTAGAGTACAAAGTGATAGTTCTGGGCTTTTTATTACACCCCTAGCTGAATTCAGAAATTGATGGAGGTAAGCTTTTACCTTTATGTTGTTAATTTGTTTGACTTTTAGTAGTCTTTCAGCATCTTTTTTAGTTTTCACTTGTATTAATAGTGTCTTGTTTTTTCTTATTTTTTTAACGGATTGAGGATTTATCAATTCTGAAATCACCTTTTGTAACATAAAAGGAGATACCTTTGTTATGTCTTCCTCTACTGCTTCTATGACAATAAATGTTGGAAAAAGGTTATTTTCTCTTTCATTTTCACTTTCCGTTTCCGAGGACTCCATTTGTCTCTTGGTTCGTTTGTGAGAATTAGCCATTTATTTTTTCTTTTTGAATTCGCTGTCTGTGCTCCCCACCCACCTCGGAGTTCCTTCTTAAGGGACGCTATCAGGGGGGACTAATCCCATTCGCCCTGATCCGCCAGGGCTACACAGACAGTATAGCAGGGATGAGAGGGGATACAAGCACCCGCACACCCCCATCATATCTACCCAAGTATAGAAAGATGTTAGGTATCGCGGCCATGTCAGATCCATTATCTCTCATCCCAACTAGCCCTTGCCACTAATTGACTAGCCGATTGAAATGGATTGGGCTATTCCATCCGCCCGTCTATCCCAGGTAGGGACCAAAGTGACGTGTTGTGAAAACTCCTGATCATCTTATACCAGATCAGGAGCCACTCAGTCACTAGGACTCTGTCCCCAGGCATCACGGGTTGCCACCTACGGCAAACGGGTGGCCCCATTGAGGGGAATTTTAGTTTTTGAACATCCTTTTTTTTTTTTTTTTTGGAATGAGGTTTATAAATATTACAGTTGGTATTGCTGGCATTATAATTGTTACCAAGACTCATTCTTATTATCTCCCATTTATCCTACTCTGGTTCGAGGGAGGGGGGAAGCTATTTACCCATAGCTGGGACCCTAATGGGTGCTACCACCCCGGGTCAGGGTGGACCCAGGAATAACAGCAATTAAGAGGCCATTCCACACTCCTCAAAACCTCCCAAAAAGAGGCCTTACTGTTGGATGTAGTTTATCGTCATACCCAGGACGAGCCATCAGAAGTAAGGCTGGCATTGCCATCAGGGATTTTGAAATCATGGTGACACTGATCCAGTCAAAGTTCAATGAGGTCCCTCAACGTCATTACCTGTGACAGCTGAAAGATCTTTCTTGTCGTGGAGGGCCACCATCCCCACTGCTGGACTTGTGGTGCTGCTGGTCACCTGGAAAAGTTGTGTCTGAGCAGAAATCCAGTATCACAGCCTTAACCAACAGCAGAGCAGCCCAGGGTGGAAGCACCAAAGAAGACTAAATTTATTGATTAAACTGTGGTAAAGAGGGGAGCCAAGGCGACAACTTCACTTCCTCAGCAGGATGATCTTTCCTATTATCTTTTATCGATTCGCTGTACTTCCTCTCTGCAAGAACAGAAAGAAGGCACTCGATCACTTGTTGGCTACCCTCTTGTGGGGTGGTTGCAAGAATCTGGTCTGCAGAGAGACTGTTACCCAACTTCCGTATCATGGGGTGCTGGGAATGCCGCTCATGGTTGGTGTTCCTACGCTGTGTATTGACAGAAGACTCAATTTTGGGAGGGAGTGTTAGGGACACCTTCTCTAGCATTACTATTACTCTCTCCATTTTCAAGGCTGAGTACCATTGTAAGCCTCGGAATTAATCAAGATTCCTGTAAGAGTGTCGGGCAGCCTTAAGGACTCCTCCTCAGTCCAGTGACCTTTCACGGCATCATAGGCTATTGTATCATGATCAGGTGAAGGGAGTTGCAACAGACTGCCTCTATGGCTGACTCAGCTTAGAGTTACAATCTTTCAGGTCTACCTCTCAATGACATAGCCTTTAGATAGGGTGGGTGGATTTGCCTGACTGCCATCAGTGTGACCTTGGTTTAGAGAAAATGGCTTTGCATGCGTATGTCAGCGCGTTGATGGCTCATATTGCCGCTGATCAGCTTGTGTCCATTGATCTCACACACACATGTGACAATGTATCACCCCCATTGTCCGAGGTGAAATAGATGGTGTTTCTCATATTGCTAGCCGTGACAAGAATGGTGGTATGGACATCACATATGGAAGGAATCTTGCGATATGAGCTTTATTCTCATCAGGATATGGTTGGATTCTTTGGGTATCAGCTCAGGATGAAGATCAGATCTGAGAGAAAGTGTTTGATATCAACAGATTTCAGTGAAAGTTGGGTATCTATGGCAAGCCTGGTTCACGTGAACAGAGCTAGCCTTGATTTTCACTTTTAAGTCCCCTTAAGTACAACGGAGTGGTCTCCTCTCCTAGTTAATGTGAATAAGTGTTGTTCCTAGCCTGTTCCTGGCACTCTCTTTTGTTATGATCCATGTCAAGATTCCCAACCTACCAATTTTGTTTTTGTCCCCTTTTTATCTCAGCTGGATCAGCCTTTCATTTTTCCATTCCGTTATTTGTTTTTTATCCTTCCCACTGCATTAGTGAGTGTGCTGCTTGATTCTGTCTATTGTCAGAATACAATGGCCACTGTTATTATTTTGAGGCGTGGACAGGTCCCACTAACATCTATTTTGTTTTAGTCTGTTTCTGTTGTATTCTTTAGTTTTGTTTTGGGGTTCATTCCCTCCCCCATCATTTCATGGTTCATGAAATTTTTATATATATTTATAGAAAAAAAAGAAAATTAAAAAAAAAAGAGACATTGAACATTTATGAACTTTTTATGCCATGGGGTGTTTTGTAGGTCCCCTGTGAATATGTGGTATTGTGGTATATGTAGGATTGAGAGGTGATAGACAAGTGGTGATTGGGTTTATTGTAATGAATGAATGGGTTGTGATTGTGATTAACTAGGACTAGGATAGTTACTGATGACCAGCCTTTCCCCACTTCCCCTTCGGCCTTGTACCACAATGTTTGTATTTTACAATAATAAATATTCACCCTTCCCTTCAATCTGATAGATGAATGCACCCATATTTACCTCCTTTTCATTTTCCCCTTTCCAAATGGCCAATAAATTCAAAGAAAAATATATGCAAATATTCATATACAGTTTGCATACATAATAGCAAGAATTTTTTCTTTTTTTGGTTTCTTATTTTAAAAGTGTTTTTTTTTCCTTTTAATATTTTAAATCTTTCTTTTCTTTCTTATCATTTTTTCATTATTATTTTTTATTTTAAAAGTGTATTTTATTACTTTTTTCTTGTGATATTGCAAATCTTTTCAATTTTTACACATACAAAAAAGGTTAATAGTAATAATACTAAAAATAAAGAAAACACTTATTTTTAAACCTTCATAGCATCCTCATCCCTAGTTTGGGAATTAACTATTTTACCCATAACTAGGATCCTAACAGGTGCTGCCAGGTCAGAATGGACCTGGAAACAACAGCAATTAAGAGGAGGTTCCATACTCTTCAAAATCTTCAATCTCCTGATCAGAAGCTTTTCTGCCAGATGTAGTTTATCATCATACCCAGGAGAGTTGGTAATGAATTATAATACACAGTTGGTCTGTGCATTTTAAATATGCCATTTTCACACTCATTTGGTAGAAAAGTAAATTATGTTGAATAACTTTGTTACAATTAGTGTGTCTTATTTATCAAATGACAATAATGTATAGTTGGATTTAATGTGTCATTTAAATTGTAGTCATTTAAATATTCAGGCATTTTTAGTAACCTTTTTGGATATCTTTTCTCCTGTAATATATATCTTTATATCCTATAATGTTATGTCAATCCTTTGAATTTCCCCAATCAGCATCACAAAAACCTCTTAAGTAGGGGCTTATTTGATTTATTAAACACTAAACAGTGTGATTTTGTCCCTTTAAAATAGCGAAAGACTTGTCTGGCTCTTATCAAGTGATCCATGAATGGATTTGCGGAATTTTGTGGCATTCTGCTTTTCTTGTTTCTCCTCTTCACAAGGATATTTCAGCAGATAGTTGGGAAGTATTGCATTTTCCTCAACCGGAAATAATGAATTTTCTTCAACCAGAAATGACAAATCATCGGATGTAGGATTTTCAAGGTTTTCAGAAAACTTTATGTATTTGACTTTTAACTTTCTTTGTCCCAGGCATAGATGGTCAATGAAGAGGACTTGATTTGTAGTAGCCGATGAAAATTACTCTTTTCACCCTTAGTGCCCAATTTCTTTCTGTCTTGTATTTGGCAATAATAATGTGTGCCAAAAGTATGCATATTGGCGAGATTAGGTTTGCAACCCATGAACATTTTAGAGGCAGTTTTTCTTCTTTAAATGTAACACTGATTTCTTATATATATATATATATATATATATATATAGTGGTCATAAAAGCAAATGACCACAAAAACTTTGGTAGCTTCAACATTATGGTATCTTCACAGATACATCTTGAACCATTCCCCCCTTCTCTTCAAAGCCTCACAATGCTACTCTGAATTTAATAAATGTTAGTAGCTTCTCTTTCTGAGTAATAACAAATATAAATGGCTTGAGTTCAAACAGCAAGCCCTCTAGAACCCAAGCAATTATTAAATCACTTGCCAATAATTTCCTCAGAAATCTTTAATAAAGTGGCCGATTCTTTCACCTCTAATAATGCAATTCTTAATAATTTCAATACGGATGTTAATTTCATTAAAATGCAGTCCCACACATTTCCATCTATATTGGTTATAGTGATTTGAGCATTGCGTCTTTTTAAAAATAAATGTTACTGGTTCGACTACCATCTGCCAGTTTGATATGATGATTTTCTGAACTAAAATCATTATCAAAAATAAGAAAATATTACCAGAAAGCCATTTGTGTTGGAGATGGTATCTAGTCCAACTGAAAACATAAATAAATGTTCATTATCTTAAACATGTTCCAAATTTTTATGAAATTAGCTCAGTGACGATTTTGTATATAGTGAAATTATTTTTGGCTTTCCTTTTGATAAATAGTGCCGTTATCACTTTTTAGGCATTTACATAAACATATAAAGCAATATCAATAAAAAGATTTCTTTATGACAAGAATTGTATCGCATTTTTGTTTCAATAAATAAGCTGTAATTACACCAGAATAATTGTTCATGAAACATGGTGTATATTTCAAACAGAGCCCATTCCTGGGCCCATAACCTGTTAAGAATTAAGACTCAGTCCAAATGCAAAATAACACAACTGTCCAATGAACAGAAATAATAATATTTGCAATAGAAAGAAAGAGGGGCAAAAATTAAATGGTATCAAGCAAACAATATAAATTCACAGTTAAGAAATCAAAAATTAGCATCTATGCAAAAAACTTAGGTCAGACAAGTGAACCCAATGATCTTCCATATAGACAAGGAAGATCTGGACTGAGTCAAGTCACTTTGTAAATCAACCTATTTTATTGACTAAGAAAAGTATCCCAGCATGCATTTTGCATTTTTATGCCTATAAAAAGGGAGAGGTAAAACTTTTGCAGTCATTCCTATACAGATTGGAAATCAACAGGTGTTGTGATATTTTGTAAATAAGGCTCACAAACTGGCCATAGTTAGGTAGACTACAGCTATTGTTTCTGTATTTTCTTGTAACTTGCCCCCTTTTGTTCCTGAAGATATTTCAACTTGCTTCATCTTAGTTCTCAAATCAAAAATTTAAACAAAAGGATAGGGAAGATCAACTGGCAGAGTGAGATGCCCTAAAAGGATTCTTTTTCAGAGAGAGAATGGGAGATGAGAGTATATCACCTTTCTTATCCCTAATATTGAATAAGGTATATACAAAAACAAACCAGGCTCAAAAATATTGATGTGAAATTTGAAAAGAACAAACATTTATTACATTGACATAAAAAACAATGAATAAAATACAAGTTTTACAAAAAAAGCTTGCACAAAAATTTCCTTTTGTGTGCCTTATAAAAGGCTAGATAACCAGTTCAAAATATAAAATTAATTGCTCATGAAAAAATATACATTATTCAAACTTTTAATAATCAAAAAAACTTTGAGAAGGTAAAATACACATTCCTTTTTAAAAAAAGGTCAAAATACACAAATGTTTAATAATTAAAAGATCTTTAGAGAATGTACAATACAGTTCATTTTAAAAATGGTTAAAAATACATATTCTTTCAAAAAAGATGGACTTACAGAAAAGGGCTTTGGCAAAGTTCACCAGAGTCACTGGGACTTTAACAATGTTGTTCTTTTTCTAGAACACAGTTTGATTCACTTCACTGGTTTCACTTTGGTTCTACTTCTTTTGTCATTTCTGTGAGGGAATGAAAAGAAAATAATATAAAAAATAAAGAATTTAATTTTCTTATAATGCAAAAGGAAACCAAAACAAGTTTCCAGTCATGTGTGAATTTTATGACCTTACTTCCAAAAAGGAGATGATTATTCTCATCTCACTTCCCAACCATTGAGTTCTGATGTGTTTGGTAGCCATCTCAATGAAAGGGAGATTTGGCAACATCAGGCTGACTTGAGGTCAACTTTTCTCTATACCTTCACATCTTTGTACCCACATGCATCAATAAACATTGGCCAGTCATTTTCTACTCAAGTCTTCATTTGGTTTTGTTTATTGCAGTCAACCAACATTCAACTTCTGTTAGTGGCACAAAGTCAAATACAACTCTCCACAGTTCCTCTGTAAGAAACAGCCATGTTCATACTTTTCTTTTTGATATCCTTATAACTTGTAACATTCTGAAATTTTGTTACCTTCTGATTTCTTCAAAATTTCTACATCTTGTCAAAATTTTTATTCATTACGGAATTTTCTGCTATCTCTAATTTTCTTATATATACTCAAAATAGACTCCAGATGGATCTCAACATTTTAATTTGCATGGGTGGAAGTAACCCTTTTGATTGGTGAAAAATACAAAGGTGTATATCTTTTTCAAATTTGAAAATTAAAACACTAACCATCCTTGACTGAATTATTTTTGGTGGGTTCTTATCAAGCCATTTCTATTGTTAGAAAATTTAAAAAACAAATGTTTCACATCAAATTTATTTTTTATTAACTGTCTGGCTTCCTTTTAATTTAAAAAAAAAATACTTGTCTTAAAAGCAAGTATAGAAGACAAACCTAGACTATTATAATATTTATTTTTTATCTACACTTTTTTATTAAACATTAATTTAATTTACATCTTTTATATAAATTTTTATATTCTTCTCTCAATAGAAAAAAGCACTTAGTGTATCAAGTTATTTATAATTATTTTATATTCACCTTTCTTATTAAAAATGTAGCATCACAAGGTGATGAGAGTGGGGGATTGTGTTATATCTCAAATGAAATCTAGACACACATAGACAAAAACAAGATAAAAAATCAAAAGTGACATCATTATTTTGCAAACAAAAAAACTAACAGTTCAAATACCATTGCAATTTAAATATGTTTAAAAATAACTTTTCCCTATTAAACTGATATCTGTATGGTTAATTGATATTTTTCTAGAACAGTGGGAACTTGTAGATCAATTTTCTGAAATATTGAATATTGCTTCATGAAATGCTTTAACAAATATGAATTGATTATTATACACTGGTTTTCTTGAATTAGTGTCTTAATATTTCTGAACTTTTTCATTCATTTGAATGAAGGTTTGTTTCAAAATTCCCAGAAGATTACATGCAGCACTAGACACTTGAACAAAGTCTGTGTGTGTCCAACGGCGAAAATGTAGCAATAACTACCAAGATGAGGACACTAGTCTGGGTAAATCAACATATTATATAATGATCTAAAAATTATGAATTCAAAATAAATAAACTCACATTTGCTTATGTGCTTCATTTTATCTTAAAAGAAAAAAGCATAAAACTATTTATAATAATGATTAATATGAGATCTGAATAAATTATTAAAACTCTTGTTCTTTGTACAGTTTTCCCAAAACCATCAACTCATCTATTTTACAGATACAAAATCCAAAACATATCAGTGAAAGACATTTTTACTATTATGTACCTTTGGTGAGCAATGTACTTAGTCAGTTAAATACCATACGTGACACATTCAGGCAGTCATGTCTCTTTCGATTCATGACTGACTAGGCAGAAGATTTTCCCACAGTGGGCTGCTGTTTCTTTCTGTGGTAGACTGGCTGTCAATAAAGGCTACAGAACCCAGTTTGTGAGAAGAGATGGATTCATACCTTTCTCAAGGGTATTTGCACAAAAGTGAATGTAATAAACTCAACTCTCTGATTTCTCATTTTTTCCGTTATCCATTAAACCACACGGCACACCCTGAATGTACTTAGTAAATGTTTATAAAACAGAATAAGAATTATTTTAGATTAATTTTTAAAATTCAAAATGATAATACTTTGGGCTTTGATAATGTCATAATGAGCATATAGTTGCAAAGGAAAGAACAAACAAGGATTAAAATGTGTACTTATTGCCCAAGGCAATAAGTACACATTTTAATTTTATATCTGTGGTTTAACAGATGCTGACTCCCAGGCTCATCCCTTTTTTGGTGGCAAAATTGTTGATATGTGGTTCTTTAGTTGCTGTTGGTAAGGGAAGCAATGAAGTGTAAGGGTGTTATTGGTGAGGCTAAATGTGGGTAGTGAATCAGTTTACTAAGGTCACAATTGGTGTCAGGAGAGAATCCTGGAGTGGATTAGTGAAACTGTATGGTAACACAAATAGGGTGTCATTGGCAGGGTTGATCCATCTATTTTCAGGGTTGAAATCAACAGCAGTGAGATGTCTGGATGGGCTGGATCTCCGTGATGAGGTTGAGATGCAGAGCCAAACTGCCAGCAAGATGTGTTATTTTTATATCTGTGTATTTTGGGGAGCAACATTCGTAATTGGCTATTCTATTCTAGATTTTTTCAGGGATTTGTTTTGTGAACTGGATGTGATACTTGGAGGCCCTGAGCACAAAACAACATTTTTATTTTAAGTTTTGCTCTGTTAGCGCTAACATGTCCTGTGAAATGTATTTGTGAACCAGAAATAGATCTTGGTAAAAGTAGTATCACAATATAAATTCTCTGAAAGAAAAAGAGTTAAAATAAAAATCATTATATTTTTAATCAGAAGGCCTAAAGTAGAAAAAATAAAATTGAAGAAATAAAATGAAGAAAAAAATAAAGTTTTTTCGAGAGAGAGATAGTGTCTCGTATTGTGTGTCGGTGTGTAAGGTGATGTTAAAGACCCAAATTTAAATGAAAAATTAAATTTTCAATCAAATTTAAATTTTACCCGTATACGATCTTAAAGTAAGTAATATATTTAAATTATAATTTAATACATTAATAACACACAGGACTAAACTGCCGATTTCGTTCTCGGCTTCTTCAAAGGAAATCAACAACAAACCCACTCAATGAAGCAGACGATCATATAAACAACTATACCGTTAGTGTTCACAGATAAATATTTATTTCAAAAAATCAATTACATGCATATTGTTCCGTATGCTAAGCGGGTAACAAACAAAAATAAACAAAAGGATTTTTAATTACAAAGCAATGTTGTCAGCAAGCAGACAACACAAACATCTTTCAACTTTTTCTTTACAACAAACAATATTGTTAAAGCATTTTTTTTTTTTACAATCAATTCAATTTCTTTTGTGTTTCTTCTTTCTTCAAATATTTGTTTTTCTTTCTTTGAAACTCTCTTTTTCACATACTCTGGAGCTGGAAGAGTAAAACACAAATCCTAACCTAGTCTAGGATCTTAAAATCTTATTCCATGAAGAATATCCTTTAAAACATTTTAATTCTTTAGCTTTGGAATTCTTTTAAATCTTATTTTAAAATAAAGAACGTGAATAGTGGCAGAATTCCCCGCATCGAATGACTCTGCCAAACAAATAGAAACGTTGATTCTCCGAATCAACAAACAAAATAAATCAAATGAAATAATTCCCCTTCTAGGGAATAAAATTACTTCTTTTAGCTTTGGAATTCTACCGAAGCTAACAAATCTTTTCTTCCAAGTTTCTCACATATAAACAAATCTTAGCTACGGAATTCTACCGAAGCTAATCTTCTCTTCTAAAATTTCACATATTTAAACAAATCTTAGCTACGGAATTCTACTGAAGCTAAACAAATCTTCTCTTCAAAGTTTTTCAAATATAAACAAATCTTAGCTACGGATTTCTACCGAAGCCAATTAAATTTTCTCACAAAGCCCTTCGATGCGAAAACTTACGCTCCCCTATTCCCATCCATAAATAAAATCAGTAATATAGCTATTAAAAGCTAAATAAATATTAATTCTATAAACTTTAAAGGTAAATAATTCGATACTGTAATTCGAATTATTTAAGGTAACACTAATATACGTGGCAAACTAGAATAGTTCACCAGGGAGCCAGAATAAACACGTCTTTAACGTCCGAGGATAAAAATCTGACTGAAGATAAAATCTTCTGATACAAAGGAGTCGTCTTTAGCTTCCAAATTCCATGAAAAAGCGCGGGAACGAATTTACTGACTGTCTCGCCATCAGGCGCCAACCACTCAAAACATCAAAAGAACATATCTCACCACCGAAGTCATTGAAAGATGCCTTCTCACACTTATGTTAAATTTCTGTCAATAAATATTTCCAAACTCTCTCATCAAGAAAAAAAAAATTTCTTTTAAATTATAACAGTTAAATTTCAATCTATAAGTTGGGCACTAAAATTATCAAAGATAAAGAAAAACAATCTTGTAACATTGCTCTTTTCATAGTATTTCCAAACAGAATATCGTTCTAGCAATCATATTCAAAATTACATCTCAGTACCAAAGATAATCCATATTTCTTTCACATACTTTTTTAATTTTCCTTTTGGGTCTGGATTTAAGTGGATTTTTGATGAGAACTACATCATCAACCTTTATGACATACCTAAAATCTTTCTCATATAATTCTCGAAATTGC
This sequence comes from Acanthosepion esculentum, assembly GCA_964036315.1. Taxonomy (NCBI): domain Eukaryota; kingdom Metazoa; phylum Mollusca; class Cephalopoda; order Sepiida; family Sepiidae; genus Acanthosepion; species Acanthosepion esculentum. The sequence goes on along the minus strand of OZ038496.1, from coordinate 43,622,675 downwards.
TCTCGCAAGCTCAACAAATAATCTTCATGCCACAATTTGTGGAATCTTTCAAGAAGAAGATCTCTTTTCTCCAGACTGTTCAATAGATTCATTCTATTAGAAACCTCAATGTCAAAAAGGTTATCTTTGATATTTAAAAACACATAGTTGTTATAATGGGGATAAAGAAAAGCATTTGGAGAAATAACATCAAGTTCATAATCCCCTGAACATCTATATGTTAGCGGACGAGAATTAACCGAATTTTGTATGTCAGATAACACAGTAAGGAATTCAAAGTAAGGTAGCCTCTCTCGTCCCACTAATTTATACAAACAGCCGTTCATTGTCTTGATAAGTCGCTCCCAAATACTACCAAACCATGCCGAATACAAAGGTATCGTTAAATGTTTAATATTACAAGAGCTAAACCTGCCTTCAAATTCATCAGAAATAAACACCCGTTTAATCAAGTCACAACCAGCCACAAAGGAACGCGCATTGTCAGAGTATATATGGGAAGGTACTCCATATAAATTAAAAAACCTCACTAAAGCAAGAATCACTGCATGAGCCGACATATCTGCAACCAATTCCAAATGAATAGCCCTGACATTGAAACAGGTGAAAACCAAAATATACATCTTTTTCATTTCATTTCCATCCTCTATCCATAAATGTCCGGTGAAATCTATCCCTGTATGTCAGAAAGGTCTAATAAAATTAACCCTGTGCTTGGGAAGATTGGTCACTTTAGGGTAATTAAAGGACAAAGAATTATATTTTCTACATAAGCTACAAGAAGAAATGGCAGATTTTACTGCTTGTCTAGATTTATTAATCCAGAAACCAGATAGACGTAATTTACGAAGAGTAGCAGCAATACCTAAATGCTTACACTTTTCATGGAAATCCAAAATGACTAACACAGTGAAATGACAAAATCTAGGTAATAAGACAGGATACAATACCTCAGGTGTATAAAGATGAGATTCTCCAATTCTTCCCCGACATCTAATCAACCCATCCCCGTCTAAAAACAGATTTAGATTAGCAACCAGAGAGGGTACGTCTAGGTTGGAAGAGTTTAACAAGAAACATTTTTCTTTGGGTAGAAATAAAGACTGCATTAATTTTATCAAATACAATCTAGCAACCAAAACAGGATCTAAGCTAGATTTCTTTAATCAAAAAACAAACTTGAAAACATATGAAATAATTCTTAACAATTTGGATAAAGAGGAAAATCTTTCAACCTCCAAAACTGAAACCACATCTAAAATAACAGGCAAATTAGCCACTGTATTAAACAATACTAAAGCTTGACTGTCAGAAGTCAAACAATTTAATTCACTGGCAGGCCATTTAATAACCTCTCCAGACAACCACTGAGGGCCATGCAACCAAAACGGTAACACAGTACGGAACTTAGGAAGCGTAATACCTCTAGTGAGTAAATCAGCAGGATTATCTGCAGAAGGAACATATTTGAAACAGAGATCATAACCAAGATCTCGTAATCCTTTTAATTTTTCTTTTATATCTTTAAGTCTATTTTTTAGGAACATGTAAATGCTGGTTGTGTTGAAAAGATTGATGTGGCTGCGTGTTGAATAGCATTTAACAATTATACATTTTTGAATTAAGGAAAACAATGGAAAACCGATTTTGCTTTCAACGATAAAATATATATTAAAATCAACAAATACAAAACATTTTTTGCAATGTGTGAAACAATAAGAAAGAAGATGAAGTTTCCCTTTATCTGTTAGCTGAAAGATTAAATGTAATAAAACAAGTTTTCTGAATAAGAATGTTCAAAGTTCTGTATTAGATAGGATGATGTTTTCAGAAGAACATGTAGTAATTCAGTTGTGGATTATATATAACTAACAGAGCTGTTGCAACTTGGCTTGTTACATAGAACTGATGGCGAATGATATTTAAGTTCTGTGTGTGTGTGTGTGTGTGTGTGTGTGTGTGTGTGTGTGTGTGTGTGTGTGTGTGTGTGTGTGTGTGCAGTGAGTAGAATGAATAGTCTGTGTAGACGCGTGTGAGTTGCTGAGTTCTACTTCTACTGTCTATTTTTGGAACGAATCCTGGTTTATATTACTATAGGTAGGCTCCCAGGACAACGGCGTGAGAAATTTCGAGAGAACACAAAAAATATCTGATTGGATGAAAAATTACCCAATCGGTGATTTTATAACAAAAGCATGTTTGTGAATTAACAGTAGGAAAAATTCAGTGTGGTGAATGCGATCAGTAAATTGTCCTGTGATAGTTAGTATTTATTATTTGACCAATCACAGTTGAGAAAAATGTAGGCGTGGCAAACATAGTAGTAATCACTATAAACACATTTTTTGTTTTAAATGTCTTCAGATAATATCCAAGACAACACTACCTGAGCATCAACCGCCAGTATAATTTTTCTTATATTAGAAGGACATTTTTTTACTATATTTAATAAACACTTAAGTTAAAAGCTAAAACCACCGATAATAACTCTAAAGATGGTAAAGTTTTTCTAGCTAAAGGTGCAACTTTAGCCTTGGCAAAAATCAAATTAGCTAGCAGAGCCCTTTTGGAGGATATAGCCAGCAAAACCATAAGCCTTCATAGAAGCATCACAAAATATTATGAAATCAAATTCAATAGAAGTGTCAATTACCAATCTTGGGAATTTCACACTATCCAACTCAATAAATTTGGCAAAGATTTTATTCCAAACACTCTGAACGTACACTTTCATCCCATTTTAGATTTCTTTTCCAAATGTCGCTAAGAAGTAGTCTCCCTTAGATCGTTATTGGAAGACACAGAGATAATGGGTCAAACACGCTGGCATTTTGCGACTAAAATTTCTCTCTTAGTATTGGCAACTCTTGTCAACGCCTCCACAACAGTATGTAATTCATCAAAAACAGGGTTATACATATAACCCAGTACTTTCTCAAAAGGCGAATCATGAGTCACCAAACTATTATCCCTTTTCATTTCCTCCCTTAGTACTCCGCAATTAGTGTTACAGGATCTTAACAGAAAATTACCTTCAGCCATAACATCCCGAGCCTCACGATACAAGTTCAATAAAAACTTAGGAGAATTGTGAGTTTTAACAAGATTATCAACATAAAAATTGTTTAATAACATTTCTTTACAAGAACTATCCTTGTATCTGTTTACATGAAATTTAATAATAAAGTTTAGGATAAAAGGGCTCGCTACAAACCCAAGGAGTCTTATACCGGAAACTCACTAATTGATTACCAATTTTCATAAAATAGCAAAAACAATTCTTATCTCTTTCGCTGTTTAATCTAATCATAAGAAAGGCTTTAGTGATCCATTCTGAACTTCAATAGTAAATCCAACATATCAGTGTATAAATTTATTGCAGCATAGACGCAGTCATTGAGAGAAGGGCAGCCTCCAACACGTAGAGAGCAATTAAATACTGGTCTTATCTTAGTAGCGCACTGGCTGTCTGTCTTTATGATAGGTCTATGGGGCATCCAGATGTGATTCCCAAAATCCGCAGGCATCACATCAATTCTCTCAATTATTCCTTCCGATTCCTGATCTAAAAACACTTTGCAATATTCTTCATATAAGTTTTGACTACTTAATCTATCAACCACCCGATCAAGTACCCCCAATGCCACTCTATGATTTGAAGGAACTGAGGACAGTTTATCTTCATCCCACGGCATATCAATAAAGTAACACTTGTCTCTATAAGAGATAGAATTCTGGAAATCTCTAATCTTATCTATATCATAGTCGCTGAAAGTATTTTCAGAGATTCCTAATGATTCTAAATCAAACAACTTCTCTATCTTTCTTTCTACTAATGATCAGAAAAACTGTCTACAGGATCAAAATATTCAGATCTAGGTTCTCAAACATAATATACATGTGTTACCGGACAATCAATATATTCAGATGTAGCGGTATCGGCAGCGTAAATCAACCCGCACATTTTTTACTTTACGAATGTTCAAGCAAACAAAAAGCAAACAAGAGAAAAAACACAAGAAAATAACATTTCATAACAGGTACAATATTTATGTAATGTCAACAGTTTTTTACATGAATTATTAACATGAGTTGCTTCCCTTTAACTGGTTAAAGATTTTTTACTACTGACTATTTTTTTACCTGAGCTCACAAAAAGTTGAATTAACTTCTCGCTGAAAATGTTCAGTGAAAGAGAGATTAGAAAGTCCTGTAAAGCTGAAATTATGTTGATAAACTTTTAGCTTTAAAGAAGTCGGAGAAGTGAATGTTCCGTAAATGTTCAATTTGTTTTCTTTGCTCGTAGTGGGATGTATTGTTCGTAAATGTTTGTAATTTAAGTTTCGTAAGATTCAATAGCGTGATTGAATAGTTTTTTGTAAGTTGCAGAAGAAGTTGGTGAGTGAGTTGAAAATTTAGCTTGAATTACAGTGAAGTTATTTCATGTTAAAGAATTTGAGATTCTAACTTTGTACTTCGCTGCAGTAAAGTTACAAGCGTCGTGAACTAGTTTAGCAAATGCTAGTCGTCGTAAATTCTCACTGCCTGGGTTCGCTCGTACATTCAATTTATATGTTTTTTTTTATCACGTGGTAGGCTCCTGATAGCATTGTTTTTTCGTCAGGTCAAAAACTAGGTTGATGCTATTCGGACGTAGTGGTGAGCAGGTAAATTGTTTTTTTAATATTTGTTAACCACTCAGGGAGCGCTTTACAAAACTCAGTTTTTGATATGTTTTGTTTCGCTCATTGAGAACAAATGTACGTGAAGATAAGCGAGATAATTTTAATGTTTATTTTCCAATGAGAAGCTAAGTTTTTCAGAAAAAATGTATGAAGCCCGATCCACTTTTTTGCACGAAAATCGACATTGAAGAAAAAGTAGTAGAGGAATGGTAAACAGATATCACCTGACTGTAATTTAACTGACTTACACCCCCCTTCACAGTCTTTTCTACTGGATATTGAAAATCCGAAATATTACCAAAAGGAACTATTCCTTTAGAAAATTCAAAAGCACAACCTCCCATACAAGGTATTGACTGCATAGGTCCCATAAATTTAATTACATCGACCCCTAACAAACCATGTAAAGACAAAGTATCATTTCTCATATCGGAAAAATCAGCTGCCAGCCTATATCCATTTCTTTTTAAATTATTAATAACTACTCACAATCCATCCAAATGAAAATCTAATTCTAAATTTTCTTCCACTAAAAAAGGAAGAGAAAATTTCTCATCTGTTAATTTTAAATTGAGTTCAATCTCTTTCAGATCTCGTTTGATAGCACCTATAAAAGTCTTAATAACCAACTCCTTCTTATTCAACCTATCTGTGTTACAGTTAAACATATTGTAAATTTTACTAGAAAGATACGATCTTTGACTCCCTGTATCCATGAGGCAATTAAATTTACGCGTGATATTATTGTAACTGGTTGTAATTTCGACAATAGGAAGCAGTAGGAGTTGTTCTTCCAGTTGGGAACAAGGATTCGAAGTTACAGGAGAATTTTCTGAATTCGGACACAATGCTCCCATATGATCTCTGTTGTTACACTTCCAGCAAGGATTCAACAATCCTTTTTTACTCCGGCAATTATCCTCTGAATGGTTAGGACTAGTGCATTTAGCACATAATTTGTTCCCTACACACTGCTGAAGTCTAGCTTTAAGTGTAGGAAAAGTTTTACAATAATAAGCTTTATGTGCATTGGTTTTACAGAAATTACAACTGTAACTAATATTATAAGTATTAGTCCGGAAATTTTGCAAAGTAGATACCATTTTGGTATCTTGTCTTTTGTCTGGAACAACGGGAGTGTTGGAATTTAATTTGAGAACAACAAGTCACAAGTTCACATTCTCGCTATTTTTTCTATCCTCCCTCCAACCTCTTTTTAATTTCAAAACCGGCTCCCAAGGCCTAATTCTTATCAGAGATAAGAATATATTTTCTGGCTAACGAGAGAGCTGGAAAACACAAAAGGGAATTCCACCGCCATCATTCTTTCCATGGTGCCATAAAGTCTGGGAGAAACCTCACAGCTTCTTCACACCAACCTGTTTTCAGTACCTTCGAAACCGGCTCCCAGGGCTCTGATTCTTATCAGAGATAAGAATGTGTTTTCTGACCAATACTGGGGCCAGGAAATTTGTACAACGATTTTGGGGGGAAAAATCCCCGATCCATCGGAGCCTACCAAAACTCCATAAATTTGGAGAATCTTGCCTATTTTGCCAGTGAGAATTCTGCCCACCGTCTGTGAGGTCGACAGTAGGGAGCTCCAGCGCCTCTTTCACCAAAGAACTACTAAAGGGCTGTCAAGAACGAACGTCGGTCCACTATTCAAGACCAATCCAAGGCTGCATCCCTTCACCACTCCTTCTGACGAGCCCACTGGACTTCTGTCGTCGACCTAGCAACTCACTCAACTGCAGGATTCCTTTATCTGCGAACGGGTTTCCAACGCTACAGGAACTGTGAGTGTATCTATCTGAACCGTAACAATAATATCTAATCGCTTAAAGAACTTTTTAGGCGCTCAAAGAAATATTTTGAGCAAGCCTTTTTTAAGTTCAGAACATTTTCTCTTTTCCCTTTCTTTCTCTCCTAATCATCCCTTTTTTTTTTTCCTTTACCTTTTTTTCTGTATATATTGTAAATAAACACTTGTTGTTACTCACCGAGCAGGAGTTTTTTCTTTATCCGTACGCGCCTAAAAGAGAGAGTTTGTCCGCTCTAATCTTGGTGTTTTACTCGCGTTTTTTTTTCTTTTTTCGCAATTATTTTAAGCCCTATTTTTCACCTCAACCCTTTGGATGCGGGAAAGCCAGGACAAATTTCTTAGCGTTTTACCCAAAATATTCTATTGCATGTGCTGCTAAGTACAACATATTTGTTTTCTTTCGGAAGACTCTAGTGCTCGGTGTGTGCGTCTAGTGGAAGAATTTGTTTGATATACTTCGATTCCTTTCTTTAAGTGAACAGTTGTTTTGTGGTTCTCCCCCTTTTTTTCTGGATATTTTTGCAGATTTTGTAGTTAATATCAGACGGTATACCTTTCAAAATGTCCACTATTTCGGGTTTAACTAGTAAACTAGCCAAAAGACGCAATACATTTAACTTAAGCGCAATATAGTTACTACTCTTGATGTTCTGAAAAACCAAGAAAAGGGAAGTTTGGATTACTTTAATTCGATAAGGGTTGATATTTCTCAATGGTTAGCCACGGTGGATGAAATCAACGGGGAGATAGCAGATATATACCATGCTAATGAAGTTGATGAGGTGGAGTGCTATAGGGAAACGGACATTGAAATAAAGTTCCGCACTGAGGTTAAGCGGGAACTAGATAAATTAGAGTCTAATTTTTCGAAGAATTCTTCTCCTATCACGGCTAGGGATGACGAGAATAACCCACAGTCCTTCCCATTTATTCCCAAGTTGAAGTTGCAGCGGCAAGGATTGCGATAGGGATAAATTTTCTTTCAAAAATTTTCTTTCGCAGTTTGAAAATTGTGTGGCCAATGTTAAGTCGAAGGCTGTGAAGCTACTGTGGAGCTGACTGCTCCGGACTGCTCGGTGTGACACGTGTTCTTGGGTTTTTATAACGTCTCATAGGCTCCGGGAAGAATGGCGCGTAACATGATCGTGCGCGTGGGAGCGATCTGTTGGTCGAAACTGACCAATCAGCAAGCTGGATTTACGGTAATCGACCAATGGATGCTTGTGATTACTTTGTTAGTAAAATCGTAACAAGAAGAGTGCATTGGTCGATTAATCACACCGAGCAGTCCAGCCCGGACGACAACAACCAATTTCGACCGCTCACCCATTGCCAAAATGTAACGCTCGAGGAACTCCCGTCTTTGACTAAGGCAGTCAGACGTTAAAGAACTTTCGAATTTAAAACAAACTTTGCTTACCTAAAGTGAACAGAAAATATTCACTACTAAATAAGTAAAGAACTGTACATCAACTTACGCAAGTACAATCTTCTAAATTACAATTTAACAATCAGCTTATTCTTTATGAGCTTAGGTACAACTATTACCTGGCCTAAGGGACACAACTCTGTCCAACCTTTTCAGTTCATATGCATGTACATCAAATACTTAATAAATTCAATTGTTATGTTTTAAATCAATATTATTGTCTTTTATTAATTGTTGTGGATGGAAGATTATTGAACACGCACAATTTTAAGCCTTCTGATCATTCAAACATTCTGATATCTCTTAACATCTTCACACGTCCTCAACAAGTAGTTACCTGGGGAATGTTGTTTCTAGCTTCTTCCAATTTGTTCGTCTCGAACCAAAAAAATGAGTAATTCTGGAGTGAAATCAAGTTTCTTCTTTAATGTTGTAGAGGATGTGCAGGATTATTAATTATTATGTGGAGGTTGGATGTCGTTGTTATGTTATATCAGAAGGTAGGTTGTTAGATCGATGTGTTCTTTACATTCATCCTCAACAATATTAAAAACAATATTAAAGTTCAAAAAATATGGAACAAACAAAGCAAGAATAAATTGAAATAATACAAACATTTATATACAACTGAAAGGTATTTACAATAGTGTTTTCTTATGTTGCCGGATGTTCAATGTTAGAAGTAGTATTGTATTGGTTTAAGTCAAGAAAAGTTGCGTACCCTTAACTTGGTATATTTGTATCTAAGCTCATATTAGAAGTAGATTGTAGATTGTACTTGCGTAAGTGTCATAGTGAATGTTCTGTTCACTTTGGGTAAGCAAAGTTGTTTTATGTTCGAAAGTTCTTTTACGTCTGACTGCGTTAGTCAAAGACGGGAGTTCCTTGAAGGTTACATTTTGGTAATTGTGTTGAGCGGTCGAAATTGGTTGTCGGTGTGGTTTGCTCGGGTCTGCTCTCTTTGGAATCTCCCTTGGAATGCTCAAGGTGACACGTGTTGCTTCGGTTTATATACAGTCAAAGAGGCTCCGCGAAGAATAATCGTGCGCGTGGGAGCGATCTGATTGGTCGAAACTGACCAATCAGCAAGCCGGATTTACAGTGATCGCCCAATGGATGTAAGAAGAGTGCATTTCCAGCGGAGGGTAGACTGGCTATCGTGGAAGATTCCACAATGTGTTGGCTAAGAATATCATCATCTTCTTCATTTTCAAAATAACCATTTGTTATTTGCTCATTTATTAAATCAACGGAATTTAACAATTCACTAACCTTATCTTTTTGAGCTGCTAAAGTAATTCTATCCAACAGATTTTTTTCTTTAACATATAGAACAATTTGTTCAATAGTATCCTTAAACAGTTCCTTCTTTTCAATGGCAGATTTAACTCCATATTTACATTTACCATCAAACAGAATAAACTAACTGAATTGCTCGAAGACAAATATTCATTAACCACGGTTTACAAAGTTTAAGGAAACAACATGCATGCACCACAATAAAAATTTACTCTGTGAACACAAAATGCTTCAATAATTATCGCAGTGTCTAAAATTTCTACAAAGGAACGTCAATATAGTGTAGATAAATTAAAATTAAAGAAGAAATAAAGTGAAGAAAAAATAAAAAATTTTCGAGAGAGATATAGTGTCTCTTGTGTGTTGGTGTGTAAGGTGATGTTAAAGACCCAAATTTAAGTGAAAAATTAAATTCTCAATCAAATTTAAATTTTACCCGTATACGATCTTAAAGTAAGTAATATATTTAAATTACAATTTAATACATTAACACACAGGACTAAACTGCCGATTTCTTTCTCGGCTTCTTCAAAGGAAATCAACAACAAACCCACTCAATGAAGCAGACGATCTTATAAACAACTATACCGTTAGTGTTCACAGATAAATATTTATTTCAACAAATCAAAATTACATGCATATTGTTCCGTATGCTAAGCGGGTAACAAACAAAAATAAACAAAAGGATTTTTACTTACAAAGCAATGTTGTCAGCAAGCAGACAACACAAACATCTTTCAACTTTTTCTTTACAACAAACAATATTGTTAAATCATTTTTCTTTTTACAATCAATTCAATTTCTTTTGTGTTTCTTCTTTCTTCAAATATTTGTTTTTCTTTCTTTGAAACTCTCTTTTTCACATCCTCTGGAGCTGAAAGAGTAAATTGTAAAACACAAATCTTAACCTAGTCTAGGATCTTAAAATCTTATTCCATGAAGAATATCCTTCAAAACATTTTAAATCTTTAGCTTTGGAATTCTTTTAAATCTTATTTTAAAATAAAGAACGTGAATAGTGGCAGAATTCCCCGCATCGAATGACTCTGCCAAATAGAATCGTTGATTCTCCGAATCAACAAACAAATAAATCAAATGAAATAATTCCCCTTCTAGGGAATAAAATTACTTCTTTTAGCTTTGGAATTCTACCGAAGCTAACAAATCTTTTCTTCCAAGTTTCTCACATATAAACAAATCTTAGCTACGGAATTCTACCGAAGCTAATCTTCTCTTCTAAAATTTCACATATTTAAACAAATCTTAGCTACGGAATTCTACTGAAGCTAAACAAATCTTCTCTTCAAAGTTTTTCAAATATAAACAAATCTTAGCTACGGATTTCTACCGAAGCCAATTAAATTTTCTTAAAGTCCTTCGATGCAAAAACTCACCCTCCCCTATTCCCATCCATAAATAAAATCAGTAATATAGCTATTTGTTATAAAAATAGTTTGAGAGGAAGTGAAAGAAGGCTGAGTCCATATAGCTTGAGTGAAGCTTTATTCCACTAGAAATCTACTCCGGTAGCGAACCGTAAGAAGAAAATGGCCGACTACCTCGTAAAGAGAGAGAAAGACGAAAAGAGGGGGAGATCAATCAGTCCTGGATAGTCAGGGAAAGATTAGAGAGTTTCTTTATTTTCACCACATTCTCCGCCACTTAAGAAAAAGTTCAGGTTTGTATGTTTGTTGCGGGGCCGATAAGGATGTCGCTCCCGCAAGCGAAGAAAAGGTGAGAAAACAGCCAAGACAATGAGAGGACAAAAGCAGAGGTATGATAAACAATAACGTTGAATTTATTTGGTTCAAAGTGTACTCTTGAGAAATGTATTGGATTCAGTGTCGGGTCCCAATGTGACCGGTTTCCTTCAGGGGGAGTTGGTTCGGTTGAGACTAGTGTAGGGTTTGGTCGGCGGCGATAGCAGGTCGACTGCCGGATCAAATAGTTGACAAAAGCTGGTTGGTCGAAATCGCACGTAGATTCGGTGAATCGGTTAGGACGAAATCCCTAAACAGGGCCAAGTCAAAAAGGTGATACACCGCGAAGACGGGGTCGCGCCGATGTGTATCACTTGACGAAAGCGATAGTCCCTAAACAGGGCCGAGTCAGAGTTGTGATACGACTTCAGGGGTGGATCACCGCGGTGACGGGATCGCGCCGAAGTGTAACAGTAGACGAAGGCAGGGTCCATAAACAGGGCCGAGTCAGAACGGTGTTACGACTTCCAGGGCAGATCAAACGCGGTGGCGGGATCGTGCCGAAGTGTAGCACTTGAAGCTGGGTCAGAGAGGCGATGCGTCTTCCAGGGCGGATCGACCGCGGAGACGGGATCACGCCGAAGAGTATTCTCTCGACAAAGCACCGGAAGCTCACAAAGGTAGGGAAGCTCGGATTTGGACGAAAAAAAGGGGCTAATGATATGTGAAACGATTTGTTCAAGTACTCCCTGGCTAGAGGGAGTAGAAACCGTAGATATTTAATTAATCCCTTGTTGTTTGATGTTTGAAAAAGGCGCTGCCTAATCCGATGCTTATTAGGTACGGTTTAAGTCGCACGTGAGCGTAGTTCGGAATGACTTCGAGTATGCCAACTGTCTCAACTAAAGGCTCATATTTACTCCCGCGTACATGGCGCCACAGGAGCGTCGATTTTGATTTTGTTAACCATGTTGTTATGGAATCACCAGAAGCTGATTTCCTTTGGAAATTAAACAAACGTTCACGAGGAGTACAGTTCGAGGCAGTGGAAAGCAATGAGCGAATACAGTGGAGTGCTACATCTAGAACCTTTTCCTAACTAGCAACTGAGAGATTACTAGACCGTAGAGCCAGGCTCACCGTTTGCCAGATGATACCATTGTACCTCTCTGCTTGTCCATTGCCCTGTGGATTAAAGGCAGTTGTTCGGCTGGTAGCATTGCGTCGAGAAAGTAGAAACACCTTTAATTCGTCCGACATAAAAGCTGTACCACAAAAGAAGGGTTTCCAAAAATGGAAAATAAACTAGTTAGATGTTTCTTGACAGTCGCTGCTGAGACATCAGCACAAGGGTAAGCGAAAGGAAAACGGGAGTATTCGTCAACCACAGTAAGTATGAACCGATTGCGAGAATTTGAAGGTAAAGGTCCCTTGAAGTCTATACTTAATCTTTCAAAGGGTTGACTTGCTTTTATGAGTGTTGGAGGAGGCATTTTAATGAATCTAGGCGCACACCTGGCATGACCTGGTTACTGCTCTTACATCTTCTACAGAGTATGGCATATTTTTACTTCTGACGAAATGCAGCATTCTTGTTACCCCAGGGTGACATAAATCTTTGTGCAAGATATGTAGTTTGTCAACAGAGATGGTAGAAGAGCAAATTCGTGATAAAACGTCCGCAGCAGCATTTTGTTTTCCCGGACGATATACTATGTCGTAACTGAAACAGGCAAGTTCTAATTTCCATCTTGTGATCTTCTCGTTTTTTATCTTGTTTTTACTTTTAAGATTGAACATGAAGGAGACAGATTTCTGATCTGTGATAAGCTTAAAATGTCTCCCGAGTAATAAGTGTCTCCACTTTCGAATCGCTTCTACAATTGCATAGGCCTCCTTTTCAACTAATGAGAGCTTTTGCTCGACAGAAGTTAAAGTTCTTGAAAAGAAAGCTACAGGCCGATGGTTTTGGGTTAAAGAGGCAGCAATAGCATGTTACGAAGCATCAGTCTCAATCTCAAAATGTAGAGTAGAGTCTATAGCCACCAGGCACGATTTTGCGATCTCCTCCTTTAGATGCTTGAAGGCATCCGTTTGTTCTTGAGCGAGAGGAAAATGGGCAACTCTGGTTAAGGGATGTAATCTTTCGGAGAAATTTGATATCCACCTAGAATAGTGAGAGAACATCCCCATTGCTCGTCGGAGAGAGGTATGGTATTGAGGTACTGGCAGATCCACCAATCCTTTGAGTGTGTCAGGGTCAGGCTTTACTGAACCCATGCTTATAGTATACCCAAGCAAGTCCACTTAACTAAGTGAATAATGACATTTGCTTTTATTCAGTGTTAGGCCGTACTTTGCCACACTATTCATAAATTTCTTTAGATTGTTGTCGTGTTCTGTCTGGTTATGACCACAGATAGTAACGTTGTCGATATAGGCGTAGGTTCCTCGGAGGTCTTCTCGCCTGATAATGTCATCAATGACTCGCTGGAAACTTGCTACTCCATTGGTCATTCCAAAAGGGATTCGACAAAATTGGTACAGAGACCCAGCAGCTTCGAAAGCAGTATATTTTCGTTCTTCTGGCTTGATGGTAACCTGGTGATAGGCACTGGTTAGATCAAGAGTGCTAAATACCTGATAACAGGCAATCTCATTTACCATGTCCTCTATCCGAGGAAGTGGATAAGCATCTAGAAACGTGAACCAAATTATCGTCTGGGAATAATCTACGACGAGTCTCTTCTTGTGATTTTCAGGAGACACTACCAGTGTTTGGGCTCGCCATGGCGATTGAGATGGCTCTATAATTCCTTCCTTCAGCATACACGATATTTCTGAATTAATGAATTTAGCGTCAGGTAGGCTATGTCTCCTGGATTTTACTGCTATTGGATGACAATCAGAAGTTAGATTCGCAAACAGAGAGGGGTAAGGGACATTATTAATTGCAGTTAGTCCACAAACAGTGAGAGGTGCAAGCAGTCCCCCGAAAGGTATTTTTACCGAAGAATGCTGACGTAGGAAATTATGCCCAAGAATGACATCACAGCATAAGTTAGCCATAACGGACAACTTGACATTACGGTACTCTCTACCGCTTAGATTGAGGGATACTATACAATGTCCAAGAGTAGGGGATGAATGGGAACTGCTAGCCATAAAAATTCTTTCTGAACTTGGCAACATTGCTAATCCGAGCCTTTTAACCTCGTTAGAATTAATAAAATTTTCTGAACTGCCAGTATCAACAAGTATTTTTAGAGACTTGCCTTTGATTTTTCCACGCAATGTCGAGCAAGATAGACTCTCTGAGAAATTATAAGATGGAATGGAAGACGCGAGAATAGACTCACCGTGGTTGATAGCAGCCGCTGTAGATGATCTGCAGACATGAGCAAAATGTCCTTTCTTTTTGCAATTTTTGCAAATTGAGTTTCGAGCAGGGCATCTAATTCTATCATGTCTCTGATTCCCGCAGAAGAAGCATGTTTGTCCAGAAATGGCGGTCACGGTATGTTCCTCATCGTCAGTTACCTCAGTTTGAACAGTAGAGACAGATGCGTTTAGTGAGTTCTGTTGAGAGTAGGACGTTAATTGTCTTTGTGCCATCTCAAGTGTTAGCGCCTGGTCATAAGCAGTGACTAGATCTAGTGTTTTGTTTTCCAGGAGTCGTTGTCTGATGTGATTAGACGAAATTCCGTTTATAAAAGCGTCTCGTATGTATTCATCTATCGCCTGTATTGCTGTAACAGCCTGGAACTCGCAACCCTTCGCGAGTTTCTTTAAAGCTTGCAAATACTGGTCTACACCCTCGTCAGTTTGTTGACGACGAGTAGACAGCAGATGCCTACAGAAGTTGTATTTCTAGGCTGCACAAACACTCCTTCCAGAACGTCCATGGGTGAATCGTAATCATCCACGTCGGAGATGTGTTTAAAGATAGTGGGAGAGACAAGGTTGATAAGTAGATTCAGTTTCAGTCTGTCTGTCAGTGGAGTCTGTTGTTGTGTTTCGCCGGCCGCTTTGAGAAAGATTTGGAAGGATCTTTTCCAATGTCGCCATGTGTCGGCTGAGTCAGGTTTATTCGTGTCTAGATCTAGGCGTTCTGGCTTAAGATATTTTTCCATCCTGATAGATTATTTCTAGTGGAATAAATTGTTATAAAAAGAGTTTGAGAGGAAGTGAAAGAAGGCTGAGTCCATATAGCTTGAGTGAAGCTTTATTCCACTAGAAATCTACTCCGGTAGCGAACCGTAAGAAGAAAATGGCCGACTACCTCGTAAAGAGAGAGAAAGACGAAAACAGGAGGAGATCAATCAGTCCTGGATAGTCAGGGAAAGATTAGAGAGTTCCTTTATTTTCACCACACTATTAAAAGCTAAATAAATATTAATTAATTCTATAAACTTTAAAGGTAAATAATTCGATACTGTAATTCGAATTATTTAAGGTAACACTAATATACGTGGCAAACTAGAATAGTTCACCAGGGAGCCAGAATAAACACGTCTTTAACGTCCGAGGATAAAAATCTGACTGAAGATAAAATCTTCTGATACAAAGAAGGAGTCGTCTTTAGCTTCCAAATTCCATGAAAAAGCGCGGCAACAAATTTACTGACTGTCTCGCCATCAGGCGCCAACCACTCAAAACATCAAAAGAACATATCTCACCACCGAAGTCATTGAAAGATGCCTTCTCACACTTATATGTTAAATTTTTTTGTCAATAAAAATTTCCAAAGAACATATCTCACCACCGAAGTCATTGAAAGATGTCTTCTCACACTTATATGTTAAATTTCTGTCAATAAAAATTTCCAAACTAACTAAACTTAGGAAAGATATCACAAAAAAGTAACAGATTTTATTAGTACAAGATGTATTTGAATAAGCTTCATTTTACAAATGTAAAAATAAATGTTTGTAATTAAAAATTATATTATTAAAAAAATATTTAAAAAAATAAATAAAATATTTAAATTTGTACATAGTAATATGAGAAATTAAACTTAAACATCAAAGGTTAATTTATACTTAACTTAAACTGTGATAAAAATTTTCAATGTTAAATTAAAAAAGTATTAAATATCTTTTTTTATATGGTCCGTGTATTCTCATCTTTCTCCATAACTACTTTTCCATGATGACTCGTATAACAGTTTCATCCTTGATTTTTTAGTTATGATGAAAAATTGAAAATTATTGTCTTATGATGAAAACAATGAAGTAAGAAGCTAAAACCTTTCTTTCTTTAATTAATTCTAAAATAAAATTTTCTTTTTAGTTTCTGCATCACTAAAGTATAATTATATAATTTATTTCTCATTCAACAATAATCGGTAACAATATTCTCACCGCAGTTCACAATTTGATCTTGCTGCTGGAAAGATATGTATTTATTCTTTTGAAACTTGAGAATCGGCGAAATATAAATCTTTCTTGTTTGCGGAGAAGATTACGACGAGTTGTCTCCCCAACTTCAGTAGGAGAGAACGAGGCAGTAATAGAGGGGAGGGTATGTATCACGAAGTGACGTCAGAAGCTTCCGGAATCATTACGAAAACCAGAGAGAGTGAGAACGCAGCTGCTGTAGTAGGAAGGCGATGACGAGACGATCAAGGGAAATGGTGCTGTTCACCTGTTCTTTTTTCATCCAAGATCCTTTTTAATAAAAACTGCGCCATCTCTCCTTTGCTTGCAGACGAAGTGTATGAGAAAAAAGAGCATCTGCTGTTCGTTTGCGTCTTTCAACTTAGCACTTGAGTGCCTATCAACTACCAGCAACAGTCAACACAATCTCGTATATTCAACACCAATTTTTAAGCCATCTTTAAACGCACCCCATTCTACTGCCGCTGTTTCGTCGTCGTGTATGTCAGCTCTTCATGAAAGTCACAAAAATGCCTGAGAACAAAAACACAAGTATTACTTATCGTGGACTACTAAGTAACCACACGGGTAGTGGTACTAGTACTACGACTACAAGTTCTAGCAGCAATACAACCACGTCAAGTTCTACCTCCACTAATACCAGCAGTACCACTACCAGTATGCAAACCATTAATAACACAACTGCTAGTACCACAAGCCCTACTATTAATAAAAGTAAAGATTCCGATAATGTCCGTGTGGCAGTCCGATGTCGTCCACTCAATGACAAAGAGATAACGAATCAGTGCCGCAGCCTAGTAACAGTCGATCTTTTACGAGGAACGGTTACTGTAGACAATCCATCTGCCAGTCATGGAGAGTTGGCTAAGATTTTTACTTTCGATACTGTCTTCGGTCCCGATTGTAAACAAGTTGATGTCTACAACGAAGTCGCTCGACCTATTGTTGATTGTGTATTGGAAGGATACAATGGAACTATTTTTGCATACGGACAAACTGGCACTGGCAAAACATATACGATGGAAGGTTTGAGAGCAGTTCCTGAAATGCGTGGTATTATACCAAATTCGTTCGCCCATATATTCGGAGCCATTGCCAAGGCAGGAGAAGAAAATTGTTTCCTCGTTCGTGTCTCATATATGGAAATATACAATGAAGAGATTCGTGATCTGCTTGCCAAAGACCAAAATATGAGGCTGGAGGTCAAAGAACGACCTGACGTTGGTGTATACGTGAAGGACCTGTCAGCTTTTGTTGTCAACAATGCTGATGATATGGACAGGATTATGACCCTGGGTAACAAAAATCGTGCAGTTGGTGCTACCAATATGAATGCCCACAGCTCCAGGTCCCATGCTATTTTCACTGTTACTGTTGAATGCAGTGAGAAAGGAATTGATGGAAAACAGCATGTCATTATGGGAAAACTTCATCTGGTGGACCTGGCCGGGTCAGAACGCCAGGCAAAAACTGGAGCTACTGGAATGAGACTAAAAGAAGCTTCCAAAATTAATCTCTCTCTGTCAACACTTGGTAATGTAATATCAGCTTTAGTAGATGGCAAAAGTAGTCATATTCCTTATCGGAACTCTAAGCTCACCCGTTTGCTGCAAGATTCCCTGGGAGGGAATTCTAAAACAATCATGATAGCTGCCATTGGCCCAGCTGATTACAATTATGATGAAACTATCAGTACATTGAGATATGCTAATCGGGCTAAGAATATTAAAAACAAAGCTAGAATTAATGAAGATCCTAAAGACGCTCTTTTGAGACAATTCCAGAAAGAAATTGAAGAACTAAAAAGACAACTTGAAGAAGGTGTCTCTGATAACGAGGAGGATCTAAATGATATTGAAGAAGAAGTAGATAATGAACAGAATGTTGATAATATGGAAAGTGGTAAGAGGAAATGGAATGAAAAAAAATCTCGCAGAGTCTCTAAAGAAAAAATGGCAGAAATACAAACTAAAATTGAGAATGACCGTAAGTTATTAGAAGAAAAAAAAGATATGGCAGAAGAAGAAAGGAACAAAATGAAAGAGAGTCTGGATGAAAAAGAAGCTGAACTGAAAAAATATCAAGAAGAACAGGATCAACTCACTCAGAAATTACTTGCTATTGAGAAAAAAATAATTGTAGGAGGAGAAAATCTGTTAGAAAAGGCTGAAGAACAAGAACGTTTACTTGGAGAGAGTGCTTTAGAATTAGAAGAACGAAAGAAAAGAGAAGAAGAATTACGCCGAGCACTCGAAGAAAAAGAACAGGAGCGTATTGACATTGAAGAAAAATATTCCAGTTTGCAAGATGAAATAGTTGGAAAAACAAAAAAGTTGAAAAAATGTTGGACAATGCTGATGCAAGCAAAATCTGAGATGGCAGATCTACAACAAGAGCATCAGCGTGAAATGGAAGGACTTTTAGAGAATGTGAGACAGTTGAGTCGAGAGCTCAAATTGCAAATGTTAGTTATTGACAATTTCATTCCCCCAGAATTTCAAAATGTAATTGAACACTATGTTCACTGGAATGATGACATTGGTGAGTGGCAACTGAAATGTGTTGCCTACACTGGCAACAACATGCGCAAACACTCACCATTGCTTGAAAAACCAAAAGACACATGCACTGATGTGGATCTTTCCTGTGTCTATCTTGCCTATACACCTGAAGGAGCTGCCCTTGCTATTAAATCCAAAACAAACAAAATGCTTAAATCTCTCCATTATACAAAGGCAATGTCCCGACCAAAGACTTCAAAAAAAAAGAAGAGAGATTCAGACCTGGGAAATCTTCTGCAGTGACTATTCACTGCTGCTAGTGTATTTTTTATCTTCAAGTTAATGTTATATATTGAAGACATAATTGTATTTGTTTCCCCACCTCTTTTTTTATAACACTTTCAAATGAAAGTTTTGTCATCAAGCTTTTTTGCTTGGAAGTTATTTAATGTTTATTCTTTGTCCTAAAAGAAGTCATTGCCTGGTGGCATTTGTGATAATTTAGTCTACTTTAAACTTTATGAGATATATATATAATATATAATTATTATTAACTCACAGTTTTAATATCTATTGACTATTCATTTAGCTTTTTATTAGCAAGATATTAGGATGACACTATTTCTACAAACTTTATGAAAACAATCTCCTTTAAACAGAATCTTGCATATAGTTCACCTATAATTTATAATGACTATTATTAAGTTTGTTATGAATTGTTTTCAAAGAAAGAATTGATTTTACCTACAAAATATATTGATGTTGATGGTCAAAACTTAAAAATATATACTTAAATGATTGTTAAATGATATGTATTGGAGAACTGCTTAAAATTGTCAAACTTGTCCATATGAAAATTAGTTTTCTGCATTTGGTTAAGTTCAGTATATCTGCATGTTTAATAGCTTATATATATATATATATATATATATATATAATTTATTGTTAATGATGGAGAAATATAAAATATATCAGTTTGAGAAATTATTGCTCTAAGCAGTTTGATTCTATTACAAAATGCTATTTAGAATATTTAATTTGTATTACAAGACTTTCTATAATTTTTGATTTTATTCTAATGGTAAAAATACCAGGCAATTACTTTTAATTCTTTACCAAATACACCTACAAATAATTATTTTTATAAAATTGACATGCTACTACTACTTATATTGATTGATATACTCTTTTACCTTTATACTAAAATTATTACTTTTGTTTAGAATTGTACTGAAGTGGGTTCTCTAAGCTGGTTTCCATTGAATTGGTTTGTGTACAAGTGATGCTATGCAAAACAGATTTTGTTTCTAACATTTTACTGACTAAAAACTGCAGAGCTAATACTTATAATAATTATAAAACTAACCTTTTTTGCAATAAAATGTTTCACTTATAAATGAATACTAAAGGAACATAAATATTTTATTCAGTTTATGTTGCACATTTTTTTTAGTTTCTTTATATATCTTGCTGGAAATTATTGGTCAGTTTAATTTTCTTATATATCAAAATGTTTCATGTCCTAAACTAAAACCTGTGTTATTGAGAATGTAATTACTTTATAAACTATAAAATACAGTAGTTTAAAAATGATTTACATTTATTCACTCAAAAAGATGAGTATTGTAAAGGAAAATAACACTAGACAAAAATAAATTTCTTCGCTCACAATATTTATCATAGCAGGAATTAAAATTTTAAATTAACGTTTTTTTCTATAACAATTACAAAGATTTATTGACAAAGTCTAAGCTTTGTACTCACAGAAAATGGTGCTTCAAAAGGACGTTCTTTTTTGTTGACACTGCTATTACAATGTATTAGCAAAACTCACTTAGCAATGTTTATCTTTACAAGATTCTAAAAGTATGTGAACCAAGTACAATGCAATATTTTATAAAGAAATAGAAAAGAAATCTTTGTATTCCAAAAATTCACAATCTACAAAATTTTCAAAATATAGGAACCAACTACAATGCAATATTTATTTATTTTTTTCTCAAATTATTTTATATTACTTTGTTTTAATTTTCCAATTATTTTTAATATCATGACCTAGGATCAATAGAAATCCAAATCTGGAAACTCTAGCAATTGTAGCTTCCCTATTCCCTTTTTTTTTTCTTTTTTTTTTCTAAATATAATTTTGATAAAAATTTTAAATTGTTGCTACTTTTGATTTTGATAAAAATGCCTATGAAATCAATTAAAATAGATTATTTATTGTCAGCCAAGTGCTCATTGAGGAAGAAATCTTAAACTTAAATAAAGAGTGACTAAAGCAATTGGTGAATTTTCTGAATTCTTTTGGAATGGTTGGCAAAACATCAAGAAATTGTCAATCAATTCAAATTTTGAAAATAATAAATAATGATGATTTCATTACAGCTGTCAATATATTTTTGATTTAGTAAATTTTTATAAATTTATGCATAAAAAAATTTCATATTTCTTTCTTTATAAAATGGTAAATGATAAACATTGCATTTTATTTTGGTTTGCATTTTTAGATTGTTGTAAATATAAAATTATTCTTGTAAATAACCTAATAAATGAATAGTGTTTAATATCTTTGTTGTAAGTTATCAAATAAAATGTATAAATTCACTTTCACATGTTCGAGTTTTATTAAAATTCTAATTATCGCTATTTAAAACAATAAACATTGTTGAGAGAGAGTGAAAGTAGTACAAAAATTGAGCAGTGTCAAGAGAAAAACTTTTGGTACACTTTCTTTTTTTCATTTTGAGATTAAACTCTACCAATTTATTAATATAAGTTTTAATTAACTCTATTTGTTATCATGCTATATTTTAGTGTTATGTGTTATCATGCAGTGGATTAAACAAAACCATGAAAAAAATAAAATTAGTTAAAAAAAATTTCCTTTTTACTGCAGTTTGGTCCAAATGAATACAAGAACTGAAGAAATTAAACATTAATTTCATCCAACTTTACAATGAATTGGTCTGCATTTTTGTTATGTTAGTAAAAAAACATTTAGGGCTACTTTTGATTAAATAATCTATGTAGCCATATGCTAAATTATATAAACTATTAAATATTTAAATATTGTGCTATTAAAATTTAAATGCTATTTAAAACATTGCTACAAAAACAATATTTGGGGTTGATAAAATATTCATAATGTTCAAACTTGGCCAAATTACATATGACAAAATTATTATACAGCATTTTGGTTTGCTCTTAACGTATTCAGCTTTTCAAATCGTATATTATCACAAAGAGGGCAGTTTTAGTATTATCTGCATTTGTATGGATGTGCAGTTCAAAATATAACTTTCTGTTTATTTTTGCTTCAACACATTGGGAATAAGTAAAAAAAAATATATTTTCTTCACTACAGTAATTTCTTTGTGCTGTTTTTAATTTCACTTTGAAAACATTTAATGTTAACAATCGCTTAGATGATTCTAATTACTAGCTGTTTTTTGGTCTAGTTGTTTGTGAGCAATTAGTTTACCCATTTTCGAAAATTCTTAGTAACTTTATCTTCCATTACTTATTTAGAGGATTGAAGATGTAAAAATAAAATGTATCCTAAAATGGAAATCATCACTTTAATTATTAACATTCATTAACAAGATCAACAGATAGAGCATATGTTCTTTTGTGAGAAAATAGTTATACTATAAAGGTTTTCTATATTGTCTTTCGCTGTGTGATATTGACTTGAAACTTATTGTGCATACCAGACATAGGTCCTTAATAGCTAATTATCTTTGCTACATCATCTGTCAACTGTAAATTCTCAATTTGTCTTTGAATTTGTTAAAAGAAATCAAAGTATTTAAAGTATATAACAATAGCCTAATTAGAAAAATGACACAAAATTAGTTAATATTTTATATAGAAGCAATATATTGTTGACTTTTTTTAGGAATTGAAAATAGTAACATTAATATTTTTACAAATTCTTTCTGCACAATTTGTAAATTTAGTGAATGTAAATGTAACATTTACCAAGCTTCATGTCTAATTATGTATTATTTTCTCTGCTAAAATGTAAATTTTTATCTTCTGGTTATGAATTTACACCTAACCTAAATGAGATTAAACCTATATATATTTTTATTCCTTCCAAAAATTGTTCTCTGGAGGACATTTTATAGGTGATTGTTGAAAAAACTGTTTTAGTACCAAAGTACTAGATGAATAGTCATAATTTTTCATTTTTAAAACATTTGAGACATCTTGTTGCCTCTTTTTTTTAAAGTTATTATAAATAATTATATCACTTATGTTTGAATTGAGATTTCTGCTATGCTCAATTATCCCCTTAGACATATTACCCACCTTTGTCAATTGAAAATAGTTTATTAAAACTGATATGCTAATAAATATCACTCTCAAATGCCATTTTCTTCAAACCTTGAAAAACATATTGTAGAAATATTGTTTTTTTTTTATGGTTTTTGATATAAAACTACTATTTAGATTATCCTTTACAATTTAGAACTCTTTGGATTACAGTTTTTGATTTATACTTGCAATGTATCTTTAACTTTCAATCCTCTTTTAAAGTAAAAACATGGCATAGAGATCAATGTTAGATTAAATGTTGTCATTGAAAAATATTACTTAAAATAAGTGAGCAACATTTTTTAAATGTACATATTCAACTTAATACATGATGAATTAGAAAATTTAGAATGGCTTTTCTTTACATGAAATACATTGTTTAATTATAATCAGAGTGATATGTCATAACTGATCCCAAGTTAAATACTGATATTTTAAAAGAAATCTTTTTATACTACTCTTATGTCAGATACGTTGGGAAATTATTAAACTTTGTTTATAATTTTATTTGAATCTGCCAGTTTGAACTCATTGAAAATCAATAGAACTGATGTCTTTCAAACAAGGGAGATAACTATTTGGACAGTTGAACTTTTCAATGCTATCTTCAAATTAATTCTTTAGCTATTTTATTAAAACTTTAATCGTATTTTTCGAGGTCTATTTATATATTGTTAAAATTACTACTTCATGAAAAACAACCTTAAAGCATTAAAAAAAAAATCAAATATTTCAAATGTTCTTGTATTTTCTATATTGGTACGTGTTTAATAAAATGACTTTGTTTTAATAAAGCTTCCTCCTTGTTTGTGCATGTTTACACATTAACTTATAACAACTTTTTTAAACTATAATTAAATTGCAGTATTAAATAACATTTGTTATTTTTACCAAAAGAGTTATATGTTTCAACGAAAGACTGCTCAGATATATACTAAAAGGGTTTATTCTTGAAAATTTACTACTTCAAAATAAATTTTTCTTAATGAATTTTTGTAGCCTTCCTATAATTTTTGATAATATTACCAAACATATTTTCTCCCTGTTTATTACATTGATTACATTTTATTCTAGGCTTAAACACTCGATACTTGTTTTCATTATCCAAGCAAGTGAAACATTATGTTCTTTGTAAATGCAGGTCATTTTTTGATAGTCAAATCTCAAGAGTACAGTTATTGACATAGTCAGCTGCGAGCTCCATTAATGTTTTTTGACTTTAATTAATCTGATAATGTGTTTCATCTGATAGATACTTAGATGCAATTAGGATGGTTGTGATTTATGCTTTTCCTGCAGGAATTATAGAAAGTAAGATGTAACTTTAAAGCAATATCTGAAACTCAATCTATCAAAAATAATTTTTCATTATTAATATTTTAAATTCCAAAAATTTGAAGTTGTTCATTTTTTTGCTTCTAAGCAAAGCAAATTCTTGTGTTTTGTGTTGGCTGTGAATAATATTTCTTCAATTAATAAGAATTTGATGTTATTTGATTTAAAAGCAGCTTCATAATGAAAATATTTAACTTCCATAAGATTCCAATGATGTCAAATTGTAGCATATTTATTGCTTCCACTTGAAAACATCATGAAGTATATTTCATTTAATATAAAAAGCTCTTTGTGAGCATACAATTTATATATTATCAATTTATCAGGTTGATAGACATCTTAAGAAAATATCTATATTATATTATTTAAATTATTATTGAAAACAATGTACATTTTTTGTCTTGAATAAAATTTAAGTTTAATTTTATATTAAAAATATATTTGAACTTTTAATATCTGCTTTATTAACCTACAGATTGATGATGAATTCATTTAATTTTTAAGTAAACAATTTTATAATTGAGGAAAAATTATGTCACTTTTATTGATGGCATAACTTTTTATACCTAAAATATTTTATTACTTGTTTTTTTTCCTTTATGAAATATTCAGCATTAATAATTTGTTGACAAATTAAGCATAACTCCAGAGTAATATGTCAGTTTTACTACTAATCATATTGAAAATGAAAGTTTAAAATTGTATTATTAAATTTTAATAGTATTGTATTTTCTTTGATATTATCCTTGCTGCCATCCACTTTTTAAACCAAAGAACTCAATTTGTCTTTCACATTAAAAGTTCCTACTTTTATCTGAATCATACATTTTAATGGGTATAGTATTATATACCTAAGGTCCTATTAATCCCTGAATTCTCAAAGATACATAAATTTTTATTTACCAAAATCCATTCTTAATATCTTACTATCTACCAAATTATTTCTTATTGAAATTTCACATTTTTACAGATAATAAATATGATAGTTCTATTGAGAATCATTATTTTGTTATATTATAGGATTTGAGATATTTATTCCCATATCAATTTATATATCCTTAGAAAAGTCAAAATTGTAAGTAAAGATATTTATTTGAAATTTTGACTAGTTTGATATAATGTTTATGCACTCTTTAGTATTTACTGTACATTTAAAATTATCATGGTTATATGCGATAATAGCTGGTCTTATTTGTATTGCATGAGACAAGATTTTGACAGTTTAAATTTTAGTTTTATTTCCCTTTGATTAAATTTATGATTTTTTTTTCTGTTTAAGTAATACTTAAAAATGTTTTTTTGATTTGTTTGAGAAGATAAAATACAAAAATAATACTATCCTTAGCTTTTCTTAGAAATTTCATGTTCTCAAAAATAATGCCAAGTTTTTGTTATTTTAATTTTCCATGGTACATTTAAAGCTTTTGTTCATCTTAGTTTCTTTTTAATATTTGTATTAAAAACATTTTACCTATTGTACCTATTTATCCATCAAGCTGAGAAACTTCAAAATGTGTGTATAATTAAAATTTTCAAATGTAATTATTCTAAAGTTGCTTAGTGTTTTAGACAGTTGAAAAAGTTCTCAATTTAATTATTATACATAAAAACAATTTAGTGAAATTCCTTGTAAAATATCTCTTCTAGTCATTAGTAGCTAATAGGTATTCTAAATAAAATTTGAAAATTCCTTTAAGTCAACTATCAAGCTGCATTTCTTACTTTGAAAATCTGTAGTTGTGTTATTTAGTTGAATTGACCGTTACATGTAATTTTACATTATAAAGATTTTTAAACAATTCTGATCAATAAAATGAATAGCATATATTAAACTTTATCTTCAGTATTCTAAATTGATATAAATGCTTTACATATTCCTTTGATACAAATAAACTTTATAATTCAAAAATCAGAGAAATAACTACATAAATGAGAAAAAATTTTCATACATTTCAATTTTTATTAATTTTATGCCTAATAGAAATTATGTTTTAAAAATAAATTTTATATTAACTCTATATTATTAATATTTTTTTTCATTCTTATATATAATTCCCTTTTAAGTTTTATAGTATTAAATTTTCATTTTTAGCTTTTGTTTCACTTCCCAATTTTAAACAGTAGCACTTAAAGAAATATACAATTTGGAGAGGTAAAGAAATTTTGAATGATTACTCTGTGTGTGTGTGTGTGTGTGTGTATATATGCACGCACATGTTATCAGAATGTAGAATAGTATCTGAAACAAAAGTGGAGATAATGAGACAATGCAGAAAAGCTTTTTAATGATAATGCGTTTCTAAAACTGTATGTAAGGAAAATATGTGATATTTGCAGTTAAGAGGAGCAATTGCTCTATCAGATTGTGCAGTATATATATTATAAAGAGGTAATCATACAAAGAATTAATTAGTAATGTTAATGTAATTAATGGCAAAATCTATTTTCTAACAGACTTAATAAGGCATTAACATACTAATTCATTGAATGACGTGATCCTTATGTTTAAAATTGTTGCCAGATGGTTTTGGTGTTGCAGGGCTAGTGCTTTCGAAAATTTCACATTTTCTTCCTCAAGCCATAATTTTTCCATTTACAGGTAAACTCCAAGACGAAATAAATGTATTGTAGACTGAAAGATGTTTTTTAAGAATGTGTTATTTATTGCTGGTTATATAATTTTGGAATGTGTGATGTCGCAACGCTAAAGTTCTAGTTTAAATATTTCAAGTGAGAAATTTTTGTTTGAATTTAGTAATGTGGTAAATCCACAATTTCTTTTGTTGTATGTGTTTTTCAGTTAAAGTGACACGGACTAAGGTGGATTTACCACATTACTGTAAATGGAAAAATTATGGCCTGAGGATGAAAATGCGAAATTTTCGAAAGTACCCGCCCTGCAACACCAATTCCATCTGGCAACAATTTTAAACATAAGGATCACGTCATTCAATGAATTGTTAGTAAGTTAATGCCTTATTAAGTCTGTTAGAAAATAGATTTTGCCATTAATTACATTAACATTACTAATTAATTCTTTGTAATTCTTTATAAAATATATAATTTATATATCACACATAGCCAAATGAGTGAAAGAAGTGTTGAATTATGTTTATCTTCCACATGCGTCTGCACAATTATCTTTTTATCTTAGGCAGGCTTTAGCTAAATAGTCTTATAATACAAGGTACTCATATAGTAGAAATAATTCATTAAAAATTATATGCATGATAAAATTATGAAAAATATGTGGCTTGAAAATGTAGTAGCAGTCAAAATTTTAATCTCACATGTTTAAAGCTTTTATACAGATACTTGGCCTTTTACAAAAATTAAAAATTAAAACTCATATATAAAATATTTATTTATTTAGGATGTGTAATAAAAAAGTTAATATTTACTATGTATGATTATATAAGTAATACCGCTACTGTTGAAAATGATTGCTTACTTAGGATGGCCTTTGTGAGATGTTAAATTTTCAAAGATACTTTTTGCTTGAGAATCAAAAAATTAGAAGTAATAAAATACTCACTAATTTTTTGCAGTGAGTCAATTTTAATAAATACTGCCATAATCAAAACAAATTTACAAATCTTTTATATAAAGTTAAAATGTTAAGAATTGACTTTATCTTGTTATATTCATTTGAGTATTAAATATAATATCTTTAAAATATTTTTACTTTTATACACTTATACCATTTTTGCCTGTTAAAATTATTATATATAGACTTAGTGGTATATACTTAATTTCTTATTTAAAATTTCTTCTGTTGAAAAGAAACCTTTTTGTCAATAACTTAAAATAGTTAAATGTGTTTATTTCCTTATTTTATCAAAAATAAAATATATGATTTTAAAACCAAAACAATTGATTTACAATGAATAACTGAGAGTCCAAGAATTTAATATTTATTGTATAATTCTCCCATTTTTTTTTGTGTGTGTATACTGTTATTACAGATAGTACTTGTACTCTGGATAGAATAACACTGTTTATTTTGTTACCACCTCCTGTTCTAATGCTGCTTCATGTGATATTTGACAACTAACCATCTTATAATAAACATTCCTCCAATTTAATTTTGTTGTTTGTCTTTTTTTACTCTCCTACAATTTTTAGATTGAAAAATTGCAATATTATAAAATATGTATTTTAATCATTTGTTGAAAGCTAATGTCAAACAGGGAGGAACCACCTTCAATGATAATAACAAAAATTAAACTTAAATTTTACAAGTTCACCAAATCTTGACAATTTTAAAATTATAAACATTCAACCACATACACTGTTCTATGTTCTTCAGTAAAGAAAAAAAATGTTGCTAATTATATTTTTGTTCTGAAAGCAACTTCATACATCTTTAAAAAATTTTTTTAGGAAAATAAGTGATATTTTTTCAATTTGACAGCATTGGCATTTTTGTCTAGAAATACATTTTCTTAATCTGGTACAAATTTATTAAATTTGGCAGAAAGAAATAAGAATAGGTTCATAAATATAAATCAGAAAAATATTCAGATTATATTTCAGATAATAATCTTGTATGGATCAAGATTTTCATTTCTGCTATAATTCATAAATGAAACAAATACCATTTTAGGAAGGGACATCATTCTAAACATGTTGGTCATATTTGATGATTATTTATAGATAATAACCATCAGTGTCTTAAAAAATATAAATAAACGTTGAAACATCTTTCAATGAAATATCTTTTCAAAGGTAGTTAATCAAAAGCTGAATGGCCTCAATTATGACTAGATTCATTAGATTAAACTCAAGAACACTCAAATAAAATCTCTGCATTTTTTAATGATCAGTCTAGTTTTATAATGTTATTTATTGATAGTTAAATTACAAATTAATATATGAGAGACAATTATCAAAATTTTCACTATCAATTGCACAACACAAAATAATTTTAGGTGATTTATAAACTTCATTGAGTTCTATTTGGAACTAGCTTGAACTTCTCAAGTTATGAATCAGTGATTTGAAACAAAGAATTTGCTTTATTAATATTGTGGCATCATACAATACTTCTTTTCTATAAGTTTCATCATCTTTGTTTTAGCAGGTGTACTAGCTAGCCAGTCTTTTTCCAAGTGTCTTTCAAAATCAGTAACTCTTTCAAAAACTTTGGAAATGAAGTGTGTCGTTTTCATTATAGATGACAGTTTTCTGATGTAGCTATTTTCACTTTGTATTCTCTACCACAACTATCTAGAATATACACTCAGTTCTCTAGCATATTTTCTTCCTGTGGAAGTTTTACTTTGGTGAGGTATCTGAAAAGAGTAGAACTACTTATAAATAGTGTCTTGTTAATGGTTCAAAATATAGATCCTCTGCATCTTTTATGCCTCACATTTTACTTGGTATTGGAAGCAATATACAATCCCCTACTCTATGGATCAACAGAAAGACTGTATAACAATTGGATCTCCATTATTACTAGCAATAATGAACATATACAAAGAATACTTAAGAACTTTTTCCCAGTGACATTAGCTATCTGAGATCTTCATAATATGACCTTATCAGGAAGACAAGTAAGAACGGTTGCTATGTGAGTTCCTTAAATTTCTCAACACAGTTCACTATGGGGAAGAAAAATACAAACTTACCTTCCAGTTTGAAGTTCCTGAAAAGTTACTAAATGTGACACTTAAGGAAGGCTGAATAGTACAGGAGATAAAATGTTTTGATAAAAATAACAAAAACAAGAAAACTGATTCAAAAGAAAGTATCAACACATCATCTCAAGAATTCAGAGATAAATTTTAAAATAATTGTTATTATTTCTTCATGCTTTTCTTTATGTTGCATATTTTAATGTGATTAAATTGAATTGTATGCTCAATACTTATAAAATTTGAATTTAATCACTATCCTATGCAGTTACATGTTTGTATGACTGGGTTCTTCAATATACACACTTTTTCCCAGTGACATTAGCTTTAAATCATGCTGTCAACTTACCTGAAGGTTCATACATCCTTCTACAGATATTAATGATTAAGTAAATTACACTATTGTAAATCACCAAAACAATATATTTACATTTTATTTTGTATTTACAATGCTTTTATCTTATTACAATAGACTTATATTAAGCATTTCATTAATGTGGGTAATTTTAAGATAATTTTAGATGATTAAATATTTGGACATTTGTTAAAATTTCTTTTGTCCATCTTATTTAATGTTATTACTTATAACACGAAGAAAATTTTCCACAAAATATAATAGAAATTAATGATTTTTAGCACAGATTTGATTTTTATTTTAGCAAGGATTACTCAACTTAATGGGTGTTAATAAATGTTTTTCTTATCTGTAGCCTACGACAGTGTCAGGCAAAAAATGAGTGTGAACACTGTTTCAAATTATCTGACCAAGAAAAAGATTTCAGTACTCTGCTTTGCCTAATAATTGTAGGTTTGTTTGCATTTGTCATTATTTAGAATATCCCTTGTGCTTGCTCCAGGAGGAGGTAGGCACACTGTAGCCAGAGTGAAAATTAGGAAACAGTCTAACACATTTCAGCTTACTCACTTATTTGCTACTTTAAACATCCTTACCTCTTCCTCTTATTGCTTATATATATATATATATATATATATATATATATATATATATATACATACATATATATACATACATATATATGCGCACATGCATACTGGGGCACAGTGTAAGCTCTTTCAACTATCATCAAGCATATAACTATTATTAACGTGTGAATACAAAAGGACTAGTACAACAGAATGTGATGATTACAGCAACTAATGACAGAATTACTGTCTATTACATTAGTGTGCTGAGGAGCCTTGGATTCTTGAGAGTAAAACAAAGTTTAACCAAGAAGACAGCCATCAAGTTGTAAAATGGACAACTACCAACTTGTTCCTGTTCACAAGGTATGTATAGTACAACACTAATCATATTGAAAATATTTTTCCTGACACAGTCAAAATTGCATAATTTTGATGCTAAACAGTCTGAACATTATCTGTGGCTCTCGTAATTTTTGTTTTGTCTTTGCCACCTTTATATGATGTGTAATAATTTTTAAGAAAATAATTTTACTAAAATTCTATTTTATATAACAAAAATAATGAAATATATGCACATCTATATTATGATTAAAGTAGTTGCTAAAGATCGGATACTTCAAAGGAGAGTTTAAAGAAGTCTGCCAATGAAATATCAATGAAAAGTAAATAAATTACAAATTGAATTTTTTCTTTTCTACTCATAAAATCTAAAGTATTCCAAATAGCTTATGAGCCATAAGCTGACTGCTATTCTTTTAAGTATATGATATAATGTTCAAGAAGAAAAATGTTTGGACATGGTGCTTATATTATTTATGGC
The DNA here is from genome assembly GCA_964036315.1 of Acanthosepion esculentum. NCBI lineage: Eukaryota > Metazoa > Mollusca > Cephalopoda > Sepiida > Sepiidae > Acanthosepion > Acanthosepion esculentum. The sequence continues at coordinate 43,590,793 of OZ038496.1, read as the reverse complement.
AGTAGGCAAAGCATGTATAGTGACATGAAGATGTATATAAAATATAGAGGCAGAAATATACATACACAACACCATTGATTTTTTTTTCTTTTCTACTACTCTGATTCCAATTTTGGCTTAACTGAATGTCAACTTTGTTTTATAACGTTAAAGATTTTCAAAACTATAAAATATTCTACTAAAATGTCTGCAACTGATGGTCATTCTTGAAGCTTGATGCCAACATATGTGTAACTTAATATAGTGTCTGATTTTTTTTAGTAAAAATGAATAAATTAGTCTGAACTAATTTATAATAGTATGTATCTATTCTACATTTTCAGCAGAGAACATTCCTGAAAAATTATTGAAAACTTTTATACCATTAAATTACTTTAACAGTGCCAAAAATATCTGCTGAAATTCTCAGCATTATATATACTGGCAATAAAAGAGAGAAAAAAGTAAAAAGCAATGGTAATATAATGAAAAATTAACTGTTTTTTTTAATTCATTTTTTCCAGATATGATGTTATTTTTAGTTGCATAATAATTATCAGCCTTAGATTGACATGCATAACTTTTTTTAATTTACCTGTACAGTGTTATTTCACTTCTTTTAAATAATAATTGTTTTTAATCATTTCACCCCAAGCTAAGACACAGGGGTAGGGGTGGGGTTACTGAGTGTTAGAGAATATGAAAAAAAAGCTACTATTAAGGAGAGAGGACAATAAAAGAATAAGAATTAAGAAGACATAAGATAATGATTGGCATTGAATATAAATTTTTGAAGATCATAGTTGACTGGGAAGCAAGAAGAGACTTCCACAAGCACAAACTGCAATAGAAGAAACTGTTAGCATAGAACTTATGGTTACAGCTATCTATTTCAACTTTAAAATGATGAGACCTTGCTGCCAATTTAGTGCTGTGCTAAAATTCATAAAGTCTAGGTACCATAGCAGAAAGTTCATCAGAACAATTACCATAAAAGTATTTATTAAAAAAGGCAGGATTCTTCTTTGGATTTTATCAAGAATCTCTAAACCAGACCAGATGTGGCAACAATATTCAAAACAAAGACGAATATTAATGTTACAGTTGGGTGAAAAAATTCTGTTTTCATATATATTTAATTACAGGTAAGAATTTTAATATAGCACAATTTTATTGCAAAATGTTTTGATCCAAATTTCTAATTATTTGAAATGCTAAAAAGAATAATCTCTTTGTCACGGTTGAAATATTGTGAAGTTGACTATAACATTTTCCATTTAGTTCTAGCACCCAGTAAAGAATAAACTCATTAAGCTAGCAGCAATCTATTGCATTACAGTAAAGTTTATTGTAAGTAAATAAGTAAAAAATTTTGTTAGTTTTTATCATTATATTTATCAACATTGAGTGGCAAAAATATGTTAATTCAGTTTATGAAATAAAAATAAAAGATGAATGTTTTTTTTTAATATTATTGAATAATTTACCCTTTTTGTTGAATTATCTTTTGCAATCTTTCAGTCAGTTTCATAATTCCATTCTCTCAGAACATTTTATTTTTGTCAGCAAAGAGCTACTCAGTCTTCCAGGGAATTTTAAAAAATTTAAGAAAATTCTGTAAACACTAGAATAAAAATGTCTACTATTTGGTGAATACAGCAAATGAGTAAAAACTTCCTGGCTAATTAATTTGGGCCTTATCACTATTGAATCATGCAGTATCATGTTAACCAGATGAAATGTTATGTCCTTTCCTTTAACTAATTCTGAATGCTTTTCATGGGCTTCTACCTTTAATTGGTCTAACTGGGAGCAGTATTTATTCAGTTCAATCATTTGGTTCTTCAGAAAAAAGTACATAGAGAGCAATATACACTGCAATGTATTTTGTTTATAGCCTTTATTTCACTCCCCAGTTTTAAATATTAGCACATTGTAATGATGACCATCCTTTGGTACAATTAGTGATGGTTCATTGCATTTCACATTGTTGCATTTATTTAAAAAATGGAACATTTTCCTTATATTTTACTAGCAAATTGTGCATGAAAACTTTTTTGCTTAACTCATGTAGAAGTGAAACATCAAAAGAGCTAACATTACCAAATCAATGCAAATGATTTTTGTTCTAATGAGCATTTGGTTGCAAAGGAAAGGAACAAACAAGAATTAAAGTTTCAAAAGCATGTATTTCTCAAAATTCAGAATACATACATAGTTGTTTGAAAGGTGGTAGAAATTATTTGTGTAGTTCTTCACTTGCTGTTGGTAAGTAAAGTGATTAAGTGTAGGGGTGTTGTTGGTAGGGCTGGGAATTGACCAATTTCTTGGGTTGGTTGGCTGAGATCACAGTTGGGGTCAGAGGATAGGTTTGGAGCAGATTAGTTGTTGGTGGGGTTTGACATATGTCCTTCTTCATGGTTGAAATAGACACTTATGAGGTGATTGATGAGCTGGCAGTGATGCAATGCAAAGATGTTGAAGCTGAACTGCCTGGTAAGGTGAGTTGATAGGTTGATCGATCGAAGTCACAGTGGTGGGTTGATTCATGGTAATGCGATTCTGGTCAGATGTGGTATCAACAAAACTATGGTGATGATGATGGAGACCTGGAATGGATAGGAAAGCTTGATCAAGTGAAATGTTTCTGTTGGATTCTGATCAAATGTGGTATCAACAAGATGACAGGAGAACATGACAGTGACAGCAACAGGGCATCTGTGTGTCAGCAGGTGGCCTTTCAGCCTGCACCTGTGTTGGTTTTACAAGAGGCTTTCTTTTAAGCAAATCTAGTGGTTTCCAGGTATTCTTTTTTCTGGCAGTAACATTCATAATTAGCTATTATATTTTAATGTGGCTATTTGTTTTGTGGACAGGGTGCGATGCTCATCGCCCCTGCACAGGAAATGATTTTTTTTATTTTGTCTTCTGTTTTCTTAGCATTCAACGTGTAGTGTGAATCGGAAAGAAATTTAATTGCAGCAAAATATAACATTTTCATATATTAATTTGGATATTTTTTTACCTGTCCCCTGCATTGTATAATGTTCATTATTGTCAAATAATGCCTTGATTTCAATGCTTATAACCATAATTGGTCTTTCCTATGATAAAATATTGTTCAGTGAGAAATCCCCAATATGAACTAACAACTTTGGACACATTCAATTATTCACAGTACTTTATAAATGTATGTGAATATTTTAACTTGCACAAGTCATTTTTTGCACTTGTATATTTTACCTTTCTTAAAATAAAATAGCATAATCTGCTAAAGATGTTTTCAATGTTAGAATCAATAAACAAAAAATGCACCAGTTATAACAATTTTGAAAAAAATGAATGCCAATATAACAGCTTACACAGTAGAATCAAAAGTAATCTTTTTGAATGAGATTCATTAAAAGTAAAAAATTCCCTAATAACAAAAATGGAATATTGATAAAGGCATTTGTTACTTTTATAATGAACTCATTATAATGAAATTATTCTGTGATTTCTGTTAATCAATTAAATTCCTTGTTTTTTTGTTTTTCTTCTTTCTCTTTTCCATTTTTTCTTTATTTTTAGTTCTTTTTCAGTTTCTTACATTCTTTCCTTCCAGTTTCTTTAATTTTTTCAGTCTTTGTACCCATTTAATTTTATTTTCCCCCCCATAACTTTCTTTTTCTTCTATCTTTTGTTCATTGTTTTAATTTTGTCTCAATTTATAAGGTTTGATCAAGAAGTTTGTAGCTTGACACAGTTATTAGGTCAATTTTCATCTAAAGTTTTCCTTGGATAAAATTCGATATATCTGATTAATATTCACCATTGAATTAAGTGCATCAACAAAGGGGATTATGTTGATTATTTCTTGTTTAAGATAAATGCTTTTTTTCATCATTAGGCAAGTGTTATTGATATATTTACATATTTCTTTTCTTTCAATATGACTTTTTCCTATCCTCTCCATTGTTTCTTCCTATCTTTTTTATTTTGTGTTTATCTGCATAAAGCCTTTTTATTTAAAAAGAATTGCATTAATTTTGCACACACACACACACACACACACAAACTAAGTATACAGTTTACTTATCTTTTTCTATCTCTGATTTTTCACAACAGAAAAATGTCCCTTGAATTTTTTCAAATCAAATATTTTTATTTTCCTCTAATAAAAAGACATTGAAACAATTAAGAAATGTTTAGGCTTGTATATGAAAGTATGTGAATATTTTAACAACACGTTTTTGATCTTGAAATTTTCATTACATCACATAATTCTTCAAAATATTTAATAAAAAAATTCTTTGATACTTACAAGATTTTTCAGCATTTAATACATAATAAATTAATAAATTTAAAGCAGAGAAAAAAAAAATTTGAAGCTTTAATAGTGCATGACCATATCACAAGACAATAGGAAAAGAATTTAAAATCACCCCCTAAAAGATGCAAAGATATGTATATACAGTGTTACTCAATATTCTTGTGTGATTTAATCATTTGATGTAAAGAAGCTGTAAACACTTTTATGTTGCTTAACTATGTAGAATAATAGAAATTATGTTATACAATTCAATTATTTAGAAATATGAATATTGCCTGTTCTAATGGGCTTATGATAGAAAGATATATGAGACTGGCCGCTTAAAAGTTGAAGCAACACAAAGACGACATGAGACATAGTGAACTCTACTTTATTCAAAACTGTTATAAACATCCCCCTTCCTAATGTGATTTATTTTCTTTATTAATTTATTTCTAATTCTTCTAAATTACAAAATAAATAATCACAAATCAAACTTTGTTTTGGTTACAGTCCAAGGGTGATAACTCACTCACTTTGTGAAATCAAACAGATATTTTAGAGTTTGTAGTGTTCATCCACTTCGAGTTTTTCCAGTATTTTCTCCTGTTATTTGTTTGAAGATCCTTGTAATGATCACTATTTGGTTTCTTTCTCAAAAGTCTATTTTCAAAACCTGAAAAGGAAATATGTTTCCTATTTCTTCAGAAATTCCCTTGATTATTTGTCACATTATACAACCTGTTGTCAATGTCTGCTGACTTGATTGTTCCTTCAGTGTGCCAATATTTTTCTTTATCTAATTTTATTCTAACTTTATCTCCTCTTTTTAGAGTTGATAAATTTCTGGCACCATGGAATCTGTTAAAATTCTCATAATTTTGGTTTTTACCAGTTTGTCTCTCTCCCTGATAGGTATAAATTTAGGCTATCTTTGTAATAACTTTTTTGGATGGAAAGGTAATGTGATTCTTATTTTCCTTTCTATAATTAAATCTGTGAGACTGACTCTTGTGGCTTGAATTGGCATACTCCAGTATGCTGTTAATGCTTAAAATGCATATGTTTGTTTCAAAATTCTCTTACCTATTTTAACAGTGCTTTCCGCTTCTCCATTTGCTTGAGGATAATGTGGACTTGATGTTATGTCTTTAAATCCATAACTGTCTTCAAAATCTTTGAAGGTATAAAGTATAAAGTTTCGCATTATCACTGACAAGTTCAATAGGAATTCCCTAACATGAGAAGAAAACTTTCAACTTCCCTTTAACGCAATTGTTTGTCATTGGAGCTTTGCTATTTCTATTTATCTTGAGAAATAATCTATTGTGACAATATATTGTTGTCCTTGGTGAGTGAAAATATCTGTACCAATTCTTTGCCAGGGACCTTGAGGAAGTGGTATTACTTTTAATTTTTCCTCTTTATTTGTTGGACAGTGTATGTTACAAAATGAGCATTTTTTTTAGATACTCTTCCAACTCCTGAGATATTTTAAGCCAATACACTGATTCTTTGGCTCTCTCTCTCAGCATTTGTTTTATCCCAAGTAACCATTATGAAGTGTCCTTAATATCTCTTGTCTAAGTTTTTCAGGTTTTCAATTCTGTCCTGAAACCATAGTAAATTCTCATTAATTAACAATTCATTCTGACTTGGAAAATATAGTCTTATGCTTTCTTTTATTCTTCCTTCTTTATGTGCCCATCCATTTATTGTGAGATGTATTATTTCCTGTAATACTGTGTCCTGTTTAATAGCTATTTTTATTTCATTTAATTTCTTATCTAATGCTGGTCTGGTTCTTACCATGCAGCCTGTATACTTCAACATCTTTTCTAGTATTACTATTCGTGTCAGACAAAGGACGTCTTGATAGCGTATCAGGTACAACCAGTGCCTTCCCTGCAATGTTTCCTGCTACTGGGTTATATCTTTTCAGTCTCATTAGAAGTCTTTGACATCATAATAGGATATTGTACAGATTATGTGTGTTTATTAACAATATAAGTGGTTTATTATCTGTTAACAGTTTAAATGATTCAAGTCCTGTGACATGTCTGTCAAACTTCATACATTCCCATACACAGCTCAAACACTCTTTCTTAATTTGTACATAATTCTTCTCAGCACTATTGAGTGTGTGTGAGACAAATGCTATTATTTTTAAATTGCCATCTATTTCTTGAAACAGAGCTGCTCCAAGACCATAACTGCTAGCATCAGCACTAACTAGATCTGGTTGGTTTATAATACCATGATTGACACTAGAATTCCTTTACTCTTATAAAAGAGTTCTCTTGTGTGTAACCCCACACAAATACTGCGCTTTTTTTCAATAATTCCATTATTGTTTGTATTGTTTCAGACAAACTTGGTAAGAATTTGCTTTAGTATCTGATCATGCCGATTATATAACGTAATTCACTTAATCAATCCTGATAGGCTTTTAGCCTTTCCTTGCTGTGTTGAATTCCAGCTCCAGAATATGCCTCCAAAATATTCTGGCTGTATCTTTTTGAATTCACACTTTTCTTTATTAAGCTTGAGTTTGGCTTTTTGTAATGTTTTAAGAACAGTTTTTAGTCTTTTGTAATGTTCTTCTATAATTCTACCATAGATTAGAATATCGTTGATAATTGTTTTGACTCCTTGAAAATTTTTCAATAATTCTGACATCTTTCTTTGAAATATTTCCAGAGCTGACATTATACCAAAAGCAATTTGAAGCAATATCTCCCAAAAACAATAATGAAAGTCATGAGTAGATAGCTTTCTTTGCTTAACAGAATTTGGTAGAATCTGTTGGTAGCATCCAATTTAGAAAAAAATTTAGCTCCATTTATTTTATACGAAATATAATCTAAATTTGGTAACATGTAATATTCCTTTTTAACTGCTAGATTCAGTTTCTTCAAAGCTACATATATCTGGACATTTCCTTTTCTTTTTATTATGAGTATTATAGGCATACACCAATCAGATGGTTTTGTAATCTTTTCAATAATTCCCTCATTTTCCAGTCTATTCAATTATTCCTTCACCTTTTTTAAAATAGGGAATGGGACTCTCCTACATCAAATGAAATTTCATGTTCTATTTTGTCTATACGTTTCACTAAATTCATTTTTATAGCCGTTTTTTAGACAATGACTTCTCTCCCTTTACACATTTAATGACATAAATCTCCAAATAATTGTCCTTACCTTCTTATTAAATTTTCCAATGCACTAGACTATTCCTCCAAGACTTGTGAAGGTGCCATTTACTAGTTTTAATAAAGGTTTTCCTCTCAGATTTTTGTAAATTTCAGTTTAGATAATGTTGGAACCTGTGTCAATTTTTTTAAACCTCATCACTGTTTTACAAATTTTAAAATTTTTATACCATGTGTCATTTAATGTTTCTGTTAGCTCTCCTAGGAAATAATTCTTTTTTTCATTTACTGTCTGTATCATATTAGTTTTAATTCTGCAGGCTACAATGAAATGATTCATTTTCCCCACATTTCTTGCAGTGTTTCCCTTTCACTGGACAGTTTTTAAAATCATGTTTTCTATTATATCATATATATTGATATTTACATATTTACAATTGATATTATATCATACATATTGATATTTCATACATATATATTATATCTATTATATCTAATACTGAAATTGTTGTTTCCACTTTTTCTTTTTGTATCTCATGGGTTTCTCTGGGTTTTTAGTTTGTCTACATTTTTCTTGTGTATTTCTTTCATTTGAAATTTTATTTGCCCACTGCTCCTGGCCATCTCCATAGCTTTCTTGAGTTTCAAATCAGGAATTGTAATCTTTCACATAGGTTCTTATCACAAGATGGTCTCTGATTTGGTCATTTTTCTTTGGAAACTTACATGCTTCTGCTGGTTCCACTGGGTCTCATGGTAGCTGAACTCTAAGATAAAATTTTGCCCTTTCATGAATTCTATTTCTTTTAGGAATGAAGTAAGTATTGAATTATTCCAAAACTGAGTCGTACACATTTCCTTTGCATCTCCTCATTGTGAGAAAGAAAATGTCTGTAATATATTTTCGGCTTTGCTTCCCATACAATAATGTACTGACTTGTACTGAGTTTTGTTATCTTTTTCCTAGAGTTTCAATTCTTCTCAAAAGTATTGAAATCTCTGCAACCATTTCTGTCAATTTCCTGGATTTGTAAAGTCAAATGCTTTTGGTGTAGTTAATTTTAACATTTTTTTTTCTTAATTTTTTTTTTTTTTAGCATTTGGTCCTGTTTAAAGTTTGTTATTGTTTTGTTAGACGTACTAAAAAATTTTTTATCATAAACAAAAAAGTGTCTTTTTTGTATTGTTTCTTACCTCTCCACTATATGTTTATTAATAAAACTTTTTTAAAAACATTTTAGTCATTTATTGTAGAGGAAAAATTTTAGAACTTCAAGCAAACTCTATAACTTTGATGCCTATTCATAGATTTGAACTCAAATTAGCTATATTCACGCCACTAAATGAGCCATCGAATATTTATTTTAAGGTATAAACAACTGATTTTTATTTCTGCTAATAAATAACAATTTATTGTTTTGAATGATCCAATATTCTATATATAAAAATCCATCTATCATGTACTGAGCTTCATTCTTTCTTGTGAGATGTAACGTTCTTACATAGGATTATTTGCCTAATGAATAACAGCACTAATTATTATAAACTTTACTAAACTGTCTAAATTAAGTTGCACTTTCTTGGTACAATGAAACTGAAAACTATATAAAATGAGTATATCTTTATCCAGTTTCATCACTGACATCAATTCACATACACACACACACACACATACATATATAACCCTGCATATAAATTTGTTGAAATAGTGTTTTTACACTATATTTACATTTGAACTATTGTCCTCATCATTATGCCCTCCAGCCTTCATCAAGTGAATATAGATCTGGGTAGCCTACAGGGAATTCTGAACTGAACACTTTATTTAATCTATGGGGATAGACTCTTCTCATTCCACTGCTCATGTCTAGAGATATCTTATCCAGTTTTTATTTTTAGTTCTACTCAGTTATTGCTCACCCTGTTTCCACAGAGTCCAAGTACATACTGTCCAGCCCATGGATTCAGCTCACAATTACTATGTCTTCAAATAAGAATGAAACAAGATATCCCCAGACATGAGCAGTGGAACAAGAACAGTCTATTTCCATAGATTAAATGAAGCATTCAGTTCAGAATTCTCTATAGGTTACCCAAGTCAATATATACCTGATGAAGTCTGGAGAGCACAATGGTCAAAACATTGTGATAACAACACCAAAGATGAGGACAATAGTCTAAATGTAAATAGTATAAATAATGATAACTCTTCATCCCAGAAAATCAGACAGAAATCTACAGTGCTATTTAAAAGAATTTTGGGAAAGATAAAGTTTAAGTCATATGTAATGATGAATAAGCATGAGTTGTACTTTAAAGTGCACTTTGTCAAGAGCAAATAAAATACAAAATACATATACAAATTATGAATCTATATCAATTCAACTCATAAGTCAAGGAAGTGCAATAGATGAAACAAAAGAAATGATTACTTCTTAAATGTATCTCTTGTATAAATCATAAGCAAAATTCAATTCAATGTCATTCATGGTGCTGTTTATATAATCTATGATTCCAGTGTAAATATAAAATCAGAGTGATTGAATAAGTATTTGAAAGCTCAAAAGGAAGTAAATAAAATGAAGTATCTCTTCAGAAAATTGTCATATGATAAAAGATAAATAATTGAACATAGACAAAATGATTCCTATAGATTTATCATTTAACATGATTTGCCTAATATATTTTTATATGCCAAAGTGATCTGAGGAGAGTCTGTTGGCTTAGTGGGTATTGATTATTTATTAGTAATTATGGTGGGTGGAATCCAGTTCAAAAGAAACAATGCAGAATTCAATACAATTATTATTACTATAGTTTTTTTACCTAAAGAGTTGTTGTGGGTTGTTCTGATGATGTGTTGGCCTTGTCTGAATGTACTTCATTTTTTATATATATGTAATTTTGTTTGGGGTTTAAAAAGACAAAAAATTCCACAACGGAATTATAAAAAATTACAAACAAATCATATAAAAGATACAACACAATAAACATAAATTTAGTATACATTTCAGAGAGATGATTGCATATTTGAAAGAACCTATACAGAGATAAAAAGTTTGTGCTTATATGTTGGTAGCAACATGTTCTATCAGAGAACTGTTCTGAGCATCTGCCTCCTTTGTCTGTCAAAAACAAAGAGAGAGAAAATTTTGATTTTTATTTCAATTGGTTTTAAAACACTTGTTCTGATGTATCGTGGAAGTATTCTATATAAAAAAATATATTTTTTATAATATAATTTTTTCTTTCTTTATTGTTATCATTTGTATTTGTATTTTAAAGTATTTTTATTACTTAACTTTTAATTGTCCTTTTATTACTAATTATTTTGGTTCCAGGCTACTACATAGTCTAATAATAAAGGTTGGGGGTAATTTAGTAATTTATTTGTTGTTATCACTACAAAGTTAAACGCAGTTTTGAGGACACATAATGAGAAAAGAAAGCTTAAATAATTTGACACTCACAGAACATATCAAAGACAAGAAAAGCAGAGGAAAGTGGTAAGAAACCTATTTGACATGTTTAAATAAATTGATGAAGTAACAAGTGACTGAAATAAAAGATTGAAATAAAGGTTCAAATATTGCTGAGAGCAACAAGTATCAGAAAGCTGTGGAGAGCTGAATAAATGATAAAATTTTCTTTTTTTCTTTTCTGGGGGGGTGTTTTTTAGGGGTGGAGGTCATGTAACAAAGAAAACCCCCGTTAATATGCAACAAAGGTAGAAACCACTTTGGAAACTTTTATTTTGAAAATTAACATCTTAGAGAAAACAGACATTACAAGTACAAATAAATTAAGTCAGATCCATGAATCTACGTTATGACCCTCACCAAAATCTGTGTGAGTTTGATTAGCAATAGTAAAATTTAGTTCTTCTACTTTACACAGTATCTCACAATATTAGCACATTGTTTAATTTTTACTAATTTTTAGAAAACTAACGAATATTTTCATTGTTAATGTGCAGAATATTTCATAGAATATGTACAAATCATAGTAAACTATATGTCACTTTTACAATGTGGAAACAGTTTTATGAATTTTACCAGATTTTCCAAGTTTTACATTATTAGCCAGGTTACCAAAACTCTAAGAAATGTTTAAACATAATTTTTATGCCTCAAATGAAGACAGATCACAATTTTTATTATAGCTTTTGGTTCTTGCAGAATAAAGTGTTTTCATGACTGAACACCAACACACAATTATTGATAGCTGATATCTCTAGTGGAACACTGAGACAGACTACTAAAACTGAGACCTGTGGTAAACTTAATTATGTTGTAATTAAAGTTATAACTACAGAACATGTGAAAAATTTAAAAAGACAAATGTTTTAAATAAATAATGCAAATTGTAATGGTGACAAAAGTTATAAAGACAACATTAATGTGAAATATATGCACCATGTTTCAAAAGTAGTTTTAGGTATGAATCCATCTTTACTAGTAAATCTTTGTCTGCTAATATAAACTTTCAGCTTCAGAATGCTTCACAAATTTTCAATTGGATTCTGGTTAATATCAAGGAAACAAGCTGGCCCCTTCATCAAATGTGTCTTTGAAATTCATTTATTTCATATTCAGGCAGCCATTATTTTTTCACAGAATATGATGGAGCATAAAAAAAACATTATCTTTCTGAAAGTGTTTGGCTTCTTTTTGTAACATATTTGCCTTCAAAATATCCTTGTATAGCTGAGCTGTGATCTTAACATCATCTGGAATCAGGGTTCTATCACTTAACTGCCTATAATCACAGCCTAAAACATCACACCACCTCTGCTTTGTTGATATCTCAGCCTGTGAAAGTAGTTTCCAGCAGTCACCACCCAGTTCTTGTGGATGTGTGGGTATAATGATTGCAACTCAGAATGAGAAATCAGAGAGCCAGTTGGGTTCATTACATTCACTTGGGAAAGATATGAATTCATCTCCCTCCCACCAGCTACAAGTTAAATAGTAAGTCTTGTATCTTGAAAAATCATTGTTATTCTCAAAAAATTGTTAATGCAATATTCACTCACAAAAAAATGAGTAATTCTTATAATCCAAAATATGTTTCAGCTTTCAACAAGTTTCAACAAAGTTTAGCAATCTGTAAAAAAAACAGTCAAAAATCCCCAGCGTTTGTGTTATCTGCCTCATCAATCAAGTTGCCATGTTTTGCTACTTGATTGACTACCTAACTTCTTTTTGATTTTTGATTCTTCTTCACTGCAAGAAAGACTAAAAATTTCATGGCGCAATTAAGTAAAAGAATTTTTTTCCATGGGAGAGAGTGGAAGAAGGGAGAATGTCACCTCTCTTATCCCAAACATTAACAAAGGGGCATACAAACACAAGATATATATATATATATAGTAAAATACAATATTTTACAAGATAGATAACAGATGAAAAAATATATAAATGATCTTAAAATATTTATAAAATAATCTTTGAAAGATGGGAAAAAAATCTTGAGAAGATAATACTAACTTTCAATAAGGCAGAAAATACTCTTTAAAAAAGGTGCATTCACCTAATAGAAAAACAAAAAACATCACAGAATAAAGGTAGCTTTGGCAATATCAAACCACTGGTGTCACAGAGACTTTTTTTTCAATTTATGTTTTGTAGAACACGGTTCTATTCACAGATTTCAGTTCCTTTTTATGCATACTTAACCTTCTGAGTCCTTACCACTCTGCCTTCAGGACAAAATTTTTGTGTTACTTTGTCTTCTGGTTTGGTTGAAAAGGTTTGTTATGTTTTTCTTTGAAAATCTGATCAGCTTCCCCTTTGAAATTTGATTATCTTCTGAAACTTTTTTATATAACAATTGAAGTGACTCCAGGGGGCTTTAACTTCAAATTTATGTGGGCCCAAGCTTTTGATTGGATAATAAATAGAAATAATATATTTTTTTAATTTAAAAAATTAATTTGAAACTTTGAAATATTTTTAACAGTTCTTTTACAGCCAATTCGAAAAATAGAAATTTTTACAGACATATGTAACAATTTTTCACAAACCGTCTGTCTTTCTTTGAAATATACCCCTCTAAAAGTATAAGACAAACCTAGATGATTATAATATTTATTTATTTATTTACATTTTTTTTATTAATTATTTTTAATTAATTCGTGTTACTGATCAATAAATATTTTATATAAGATAGATTTTTTTATAATGTCTTTCTTATACATGATGCAAATGAATATAATCTTATCAGATTTGCAATGAGGTTGTTCAGTATCACAAAAACACTTCTTCAGAGTTCACTGGTAATGGGCAAGCACTTTTGCAATTTCCAGCATCTCAGTAAATTCTGAAGTTACTAAACATTTATTTTATGCATCAAATCAATCTTATGCCTCACTTTAAAGCTTCAACCTTACAGTGACTGTCAATTTGAAACTTAAAAGCTCAAGACATTTCATACAAATGTTGTTTGCTAACATCTCCACTGAACAAAGTGACTTATATCCTAACTATGCAAATAGATGTTTCCATTATCCAGCAAATAAACATTTACATTCCAATCAGCAATTGTTTTATATATTGATAAAACATATACAGTTTATATATCTATAATCCATGTATGTGTGATTCTTATGACAATTTTTGTTTTCTTATAATATTTGTTATATTATTTATTCATTTGAATTTATCACATTTAGGTATAACATAAAGTCTAATAATTTGATTAAAAAATTATTTGGTATAATTATCTAGCATATATTTGAATTTACTCTCATAATTGTTGGTTTGCAATTAAATTTTCAAATATAATAGAAAAGAAGAAAAAAAACTGGGTTTCCATCATATGGAAGAAAACTTACTTTAACAATTGGTTTGAGGGTTAAATTAACTATCAAAAATATCAAAGATTTTTTCCCCAGTTTTACTAATTAGTCTATTATATCATTATAAATATTGTTATGTGCATTTGAAAATAGTCATAATCTTTTGAGATTTATAAAGTAACTATTTAAAAATCATGAAGCAGATTTTAACAATAAAAATAGTTTATCTATATTTCTGAGATGAGATATTGTAACTATTTACATTATTCAGACCCCAATGACACATGGCCCAGTGGATAAAAGTATTGGTTGAAGTAATCCAGTGACTTGACCCAAAGAGTTGTGAGTTCAATACCTGGTCAATGCAGAGGTGAACAACAATTTGGACAGTTGAGTTACTAACGGGAAATAACTGAAACAGAGATATTCAGAAAAGAACAATCTACAGTTCAAAATTCCAATATATATCACCTGAAGAAGGCCAGAGCGTACAATGGCCGAAACATTGTGAATACGACAATAGAGATAAGGATAACAGAATGAATAGTGTAAATAGTGTAAATAAAAATAGTCTATAATAGTATTATCAAGAGATGATGATTTCCTTTTTGTTTTTACAATAAATTATAACATATACTTATATAAGAAAATATATCATTCTCAACTTTCCTCTTATTATATAATACAATACCAGGAATAAAATAGTTTTACTATATTTTTGCTCTTATTAAGATATGGTTTGATTAAAATTGATTTCTATTTATTTCTGTAACAGATTGAACATTCAACTGGAACACATTCTGTATATAACCAAGCAATGTAATTTTACTTTAAAAAGTTTTAAGAGTATAATCTTATACACATATTCATTTTTTACTATATTTCTGTATAAGAAAGAAATCAGAAATAAAAGATGCAATCTTGTTAAATGAAATAAACATCTGCTGTTTTTTTTCATACCTTCCAACAGTCATTTTGTACATGAGTGCATGTGTAGTGTAGTGGGTCTCAAGGCTGGGATCACTTAGCACCATAGCAAGTAGGATCCAGGATCAGATCCCCTGGTGAAAGCTCAAGGGGCAAAGTTTTGAATGTTTAGGATTATTTCAAACTTATGGCTTAAATAACTGATTTTTTTTGTGAAATCTTCCATTAGATTTCCACAATCAACAATATCATTTTGAGAAAAGAAAAACCATCTATCCATTAACAGGATAGTTTATTGAAAGTTTAAATGCATCAATTTCTTTAAGTTCACAATTGAAAATTGTCATAACTAAGTGAAACATGTTTTATATGCATTTTTTAAAGTTAAATATTTTTATTATTTTACTGAAGTCAGTTCTCCCAAGTATGCTCTGAAAACTAAGGATATTTATGGTAATTCACTCTATTTTGTGTCATCTTTCTCCTCAAGAAGCTCTTGATGGGATTTAGATCTCTCAGCAGATAACTGGTAATATTCAGAAAAATTTAATCAAACTCTTATACATTTTTATTATGCTTAAAATTTTATATAGCCCAATATCTTCACCAAAGTTTTATGTATGTATTATCTTAAGGTACTTCATTCTTTCTTGGATGTGTTCTGAGAAATCATAAGTATTTATCCAATAATCTTGTGCATACAAGTTGAGTTCCTTTACTGTTACGCTAACGGGAAATAACTGAAACAGATATTATCACAAAATACAGAACAATCAATTGCGTTTGCAACATCAAACCACTTTGACACTTTAGTAATCACCAAATCAGTTATAACAAAGAGTACATTCCATCTGAATTCAGATTCAGGTCCATCAGAATCATTAGGACATTTACTCAGATCTTCTCTTCATCATTGTCTTCAACAATGACAATAAGTCTTGCTAATTTATTTAACTTACTAATTTTATGCAAGATAAAGTTCAATTTTCATTTTCTCTGCAACCAATTTCACTTATTTTGAAATCTGTGATCAGTTCCCATGTAGAACTTCAAGATCATTAAAAAGTGACACTATATTTGTCAAGATGAAGTGATTTCTCCTGTTGATCTATGCAAGAATTTTCAGCCATATTGATAACATAAGGATACAAATAGTAACTGTTTTTTACAAATGTCTATAACAAATTCATATATTAATTCAATGCTATCTTTACCTTTTGTGACACTATTTAGCTACGGTGGTTAATTGATTAATTAATTAATCACAGAAATTAATAACGGGAATTACTTAAAGCAATAGATAGATTGAAAGACATACTGAGCGACATTGTTTCTTTTTACAAACAAAGAATGAGTAAAAGTTTTTTATAATGTTTTCATTTGCGATGCGGGAAAGCAGAAAGTCGTAGGAAGATGGATCTCAGGTCTGTCAACATTAATTAATATCCTGATAAGAACAACGGTCTTGATCATACGTATAACTGAGACTCGAAATTTCAAATGTCAGTCAACTGCGTGTGGAAGAAGAGGGTCAACGGAATTTGGTTAACAAGAAAGACGGAATTAATCGAGTTAAGCGAAATAAAGACATTGATATGGACAAAAACTGTGTATACGACGAAGGATTTCTGTCGCCAGAAATGGTCACCTGGGCAGTTGAAACGAGAAAAGGAAAAGAGATTTTGTCTGTCAAATGAGAACCACCACCCAGTTAATGGTTGATTGCGATAATTAAAAAGTCAGCAATAAATGTGCTGGACAATTACCAGATGTCTAAATTAAGATAAAAGAATTTTCGGTCACACTCTGTGGGGTCTAAAAGAATTCTGTTGATAACAGAAAAGTTCCAAGGAAGAATAATTCTTTTTCTTTCTTTCCTTTTCCCTTGGAATGTTAATGTAAGCTAACACCAGCCTAGCCACACCCACACCATGGTAGCATGAAGTGGTAGGCAGAGGTGAGAAATATGGTAAAGAAGGACAAACTTCTTGATGCCCACGAGGAGGTTGGTGTGAGGTACCAATGTGCGGAAGGATAAGCCTAAGGGGATAATTCTCCTCCGACCTCTCTTCACAGAAGGTGAAGATATGAGAAGGAAGGGAATTGTTGTTGACGCCCCTCGAAGGGTTTGGTATGAGGTACCGGTATTAAGAGGAAGAGTTTTAGGAGGGTAATTCTCCTCCGACCTCTCCTCACAAAAGGGGGAAAACCCCTCTAAACAAAGAGCGATAGATTTCCAAAAATGGAAAGTGATAAATTTTCCTGTCCGAAAACAAAGAAAATCCTTATTGGGGATTTGAAATTATCGAAGAACCCAGACCGCGTCTGGCCAAACACCGGGTTTTGGTCAAAGTCCATATAAACGAACGTCCCCGGGCGTTCAGTCAGTGCCAGTTCCAGTTCGAGAGTTCTTCAGACAGAGTTCGACAGTTGCAGTTGGAGTTGTAGCTACGAGTTGAGAGTTGAGAATAAGCCTCGCAGCAGGTGACCGCACGAATTCCACGCCTTTCAACTTAGACTTCTAGCCAATAACAGTTCAGTGAAGTCCGACTTAACAAATATCGATTGAAGATACCAAGGCCAGTTTTAGCAAACATCGACTGAAGATACCAAGGCCAGTTTTAACAAACATCTATTGAAGATACCAAGGCCAGTTTTAACAAACATCGATTGAATATACCAAGGCCAATTTTAGCAAACATCGATTGAAGATACCAAGGCCAGTTTTAACAAACATCGACTGAAGATACCAAAAGCTGTTTACTGAAACACAACTTAAGATACCAAAACTCGCTAAGAAACGCAAAAGTGTCACAATCCATAGACGTGGGCTGGGAGAGAGAAATGTACCACTGTATCCAACAAACAGATATAAAGTAAATTGTTATTCCTTAACAACATTTGAACTCCTTGAATTGTTCCTTTATTTTTATTTTTATTCTACATTCATTTATGCAGCATCACCTTTGACCCGAATTCGGCTCGCACTACGGCCCGACGCCTGATTGATCTCGACAACCTAAGATCAAATCACAACATGGGTAGGTTGGACCGAGATCAAAGTAGTTGCTTCGGTAACTAGACGTTGGAGGCGAGCTGGTGACAACAATACTAATGCCGTATCTAACCAGACATCATTCGCGACCAAGACAAGAATCTTACATCCGATGCCGTGGTAACCAGCAGGGTTAGAGTGTCTCATCTGTCGTCGCGATCAGGACTTCAGCGGGTGTCCCATGGTTAGACTGACTCACATACGGTGTCGTGATTGCAGAATCACACCACCCACTCGGGGTCAGCGTCTCAAGTGGCGCCGTTACCAGGACAAGACCCTGGATCAGCAGCTGACATATGTATAGGACGTCACACTTTGTTGTTTTCATCTTAAATTTGTAATTTATATTCTCTTCAGTGATGTCCTAATGTCATGTTTTGCACCTTTCATTGAATTTAAAAGTCTTTATTTCCAAATGACATGAATATATTAGTTAATCGTTATGAGAACCACAAAAACAAACATATTCGTAAAAAGATCATTGATTTATACACATTATCTTTATTTGATATGCCAAAAATATAATTAACACTTCCGCTGCTAACTACGGAGATCTTCGTTTTTCTTATTGTTATAGTGAAAGACACCTACTCTGTGGATAATGGACTCTCCTATCTATTATAAGTAGGAGTCAGTAGTAGTCGAGGGAAGGGGAAGTAGTCAGCGACCACAACTCGATTACTCTGCGTAACACTTTATTACAAGTTCCTAACGTTTCTGTACGTTTAACCTATTTAGGACGCATTTAGTCCGACAGTTTCCACTAAGGAAATAACTCCACTACAACTTTTGGCGACGAAGATTCGCGCTCATACGGAGGGAAAAAAAATCGTTCGCCAATATAACTTTTGCCGGCGAAGATTTGCACTCATACGGAGGAAGAAAAAGTTCGTTCGCCACAGTGGTTTTGACGACGAAATTCGCACTCATAGGGAGGAAGAAAACTTTTGTTCGCCACAAATAACGTGGGCGACAAAGTCTCGGATTTACACTTTGAAAATAAAAATGGAGGAATGCAAAAGTCTATTCCAGGATTTTTTAAAGTTCCAGTTAGAACAACAAACGAAAATATTAGAACAACAAATAACAGTCCAGATACAGTTACAGGAGGAAACTTTCAATAGATAGATGCAATTCCAACAAAAAATGGAACAGATGCATGGGGAGTTTCAAAGAAAAATTCTGGAAATAACTGAGAACAGGAAAGAGAAAAGTCTACAAAATGATTTTTTCCCAGAGTATACAATATGGAATTCAACTGAAATATTCACGTACAGTCCAGATGAAGAGATAACTTTTGAAGAATATTATAAAAAATATACGGACGTGACTATATAACGTACGCAGCCAATGTGAATAAGCATTGTGAAGAATTCAAGCTAGCAGAGTTAAGCACAGACAGTTTTAAGTGCTTAGTGTTTGTTCAGGTGCTGGTAGCGGAAAAAGACGCAGAGTTAAGAAAATTAGTACTGGCAAAATTGGAAAGCAATCCAAGTATTACAGTACAGAATTTGGCAGAAGACTGCACAAGATATGTTAGCGTAAAAAAAGACGCAAAAAAGATAGAACAGTCTGGCGTTTCGCATGTAAGGAAAATACGGTACAAAGAAGAAAGTCAGTCTAACAAAAAGAATAATAAAATTGCAGATTATCAAGAAAAAAGTAAAATACCAGTGAAAAACAAACAAAAACGCCCGAAGCCATGTTTTGCTTGCGGTGAACTACACTGGTACAGATATTGCGATTTTAGGAATAAAAAATATTTCAACTGTGGAAGCACAGAAGCACACATTGCCGTTCAAAAAATAAAGGCAATAAAATAAGAAAACTAAAGTCCAACGAGGTAAATGATGGAATAACTAGAAAATTTGTTACCGTCGAAATAAATAATAAAAAAATAAAAATGCAACTTGACACTGGTTCGGATCTCTCTATCATAAATTTGCATACATGGAAGAAGTTGGGGGAACCAACTTTAATGAAGACAAAGAAAATCGCGAAGTCAGTGACGAGAGAAAAAATACAATTTATTGGAGAACTTGTTACAAACGTCACGTTAAATAAAAAAACGCGAAAAGTTAAACTATTTGTCATAGAAAATACCACGAACTTACTTGGTACGAATTGGATAACACAATTTCAATTATGGGATCTACCGATAAATTCTTTCTGTTACAAGGTAGAAAGTTTAAACTCCGAAGCCCAAAAATTAATAAAGAAACTTAAGGAAACATTTCCTACTGTTTTTTTCTCCATGGTTGGGAACGTGTACCAAGATGGAGGCAAAATTATTTTTAAAAGAAAACGCTCAGGCGGTATTCAAAAAGAAAAGGAATGTTCCGTTTGCCTCAATAGAACAGATTGATAAAGAATTGGACAGATTAGAGAAATCCGGTGTATTCAAAAGAGTTGACTATAGTGATTGGGCAGCTCCGACGGTATACGTGAAAAAAAAGTCTAAAGACATTCGTGTTTGTGCGGATTTTTCGACGGGGTTAAACGCGGCACTCAAAGACTATAATTATCCTCTACCAACATCGGAATAAATATTTGCGAAGCTTAATGGAGGCACAATATTTTCGAAGATAGACCTCAGCGATGCATATCTGCAAATACCGGTAGAAGAAGAAACGTCTAAACTTTTGTGTATTAACACACATCGGGGTCTGTATAAATTTAACAGACTACCTTTTGGGATTAAGGTCGCGCCCGCCATTTTCCAACAAGTAATGGATTCGATATTGAGTGGTTTGGATTTTGCAGTAGCGTATCTGGACGACATCCTCATGAGAAGTACAAGTATTGCAGAACGCGTGAAACATGTAAATGCAGTAGTTTCCAGAATACAGGATTTTGGATTTAAACCCAAGGAAAGTAAATGCGAGTTTTTTATGGAGAAAGTGAAATATCTGGGGCAGATCATCGATAAGAATGGTAGAAGGCCAGACCCAGAGCGAGAAGTGGCTATAAAAGACATGCCGGCTCCGAAAGATATTACCATATTACAAAGTTTTTTGGGATTAACTAATTATTACCAAATATACATCCCTAAAATGTATGATCTGCGGGAACCATTAAATGAACTATTAAAGAAAGGAAAACCCTAGAAGTGGACTAATGAATGCCAGAAAGCATTTGAAAAGATAAAGGAAGTATTAACCTCGGAATTATTTTTAACCCATTACAATACGGATTTAGAAATCATAGTAGCTTGCGACGCACTTGCGTATGGAGTAGGAGCGTGTATTTTACACAAAATGACAGATGGTCAAGTAAAAGTAATTGCTCATGCTGCTAGAGCACTACTTCCGGCTGAGAAGAATTACTCTCAGATAGAGAAAGAGGCGCTAGGAATAATATTTGCAGTAGCGAAATTTCACCGTTTTCTCCACGGTCGACATTTTAAGCTACAAACTGATCATAAGCCTCTAATTTCGATTTTTGGATCGAAAAAGGGTTTGCCGAAGCATACAGCAAACCGACTACAAAGATGGGCTACAATATTGCTAAATTATAACTTCAGCATGGAGTACATACCATCGAATAAATTTGGCTATGCTGATGGGCTGTCCAGGTTAATTCCTAAAAGGAGCGAACCATTAGAAGACACGGTAATTGCCTCACTGAAGTCAGAAGAAGAGCTGAAATTTACTGTGTGTAATGCAGTTCGGGAACTTCCAGTAACTCTAGAAAAAATAAAAGAAGAAGCCACCAGGGACGAGTATATCTTGAAAGTAAAAGAAAAAATATCCAAGAGGGACCAGTACACAACAAATGTGTTTTCGCTTTGCGATACAGTATTATTATATAGAGAACGTGTGGTGATTCCATACACACTCCAAAAACAAATATTATAGGATTTTCATACTGGTCATCCAGGCAGCACTAGGATGAAGAACCTAATGCGAAGTTTTGTTTATTGGCCGAATATGGCAGGGACATTGAAAATGCAGTGGCAAAATGTAAAGGCTGTGCTTTGGCTGCAAAGGCACACCCAGTAAAATTTAATCCCTGGCCAAAAATAGATCTACCATGGTCTAGGTTGCATGTGGATTTTGCAGGTCCACTGAATGGATACCATTACATCATAGTAGTGGATAGTTTCTCAAAATGGCCTGAGATACAAAGGATAAGAAAACCGACGACGCAAAGTACAAAAAACTTCCTGCTGGAATTGTTCGCAAGGTTTGGTGTAGTAAACACAATTGTGACGGACAACGGAAGTCAATTTACGTCGAAACAATTTAAAGATTTCTGCAAGGAATACAATGTCGAACATGTTACCACAGCTCCATATCACCCAAGATCAAACGGGTTAGCTGAAAAATTTGTGGACATCCTTAAAAGAGCTTTAAAGAAAGCTAGGGAAATACCTGCAGATGAAGTCCTACAGAAGTTTCTACAGGTATACAGACTTACCCCAAATAACGCAACACCAGCCACACAATCGCCAGCCGAGGTGATGTTTGCACGTCGGGTAAGATCTGTCTTCGACAAATTATTACCAAAAAAGACAAAGCCAGGTACAGAAAAAATTATTCAAGTAAAGAAATACAATCCTGGTGAAAAAGTATGCTTTAAGGTATATAAACAGAATAAATCATTCTGGGAGAGTGGAAAAATAGAAAAGCGGATTGGCAACATGATGTACTTCGTGAAACGTGAAAAATTCACGTGCAGACGGCACATTAACCAGATCAGACGATGCTCTTCAGACGTGGTTGACAGCGTTCCAGTGGAAGAAACACCTATGGAGGTGATTTTTGATACATTTGATCTACCAACGCCAGCAACGATGTTACCTGAGGTACGCCGATCCAAGAGAAAAAGAAAGGCAACCGATAATTTAAAAATGGATCTAAAACGTAGGAGATACGCTAAGATGTTGCTAAAAAAGTTTTTTTTGTATTTTTTTTCTCTCCTTTTTTCTGTAAAAAAATAAAAATAAAAAATAAAATAAAAAATTTAAAACTTTTACTCCTACGGAGTAAAGTTTTAGGAGGGGGGTGTTAAAGTGAAAGACACCTAGTCTGTGGATAATGGACTCTCCCATCTATTATAAGTAGGAGTCAGTAGTAGTCGAGGGAAGGGGAAGTAGTCAGCGACCACAACTCGATTACTCTGCGTAACACTTTATTACAAGTTCCTAACGTTTCTGTATGTTTAACCTATTTAGGACGCATTTAGTCCGAATACAGTTTCCACTAAGGAAATAACTCCACAATAACTTATCTTGCTCCAGCTGGCTAAGTACGGAAAACTGCATTTTCTATGCATACCGCTGGTATGAGTGTCCCGTTGCGCCATTTATAGTAAAATACGGAAAATTCTAACTGTTCTATCATGCAAATTATTAGTCAGCCTCGATTTTTCTCTACATCATGGTAGTTTCTACTCTAATTGCACTGGGAAAATGAGTAGCAGTGAAAGTGTTAAAAAAGGAAAAAGTAAATTAGAAAATAGAGTAAAAGAAAAAAATTATGCAAAACATTAAAGATAAGAATAGCCAATATTATAATTGGTTTGAAAACATTACATAAAAGTATGTTTAACCTATAAAAAATGTATATCAGCAATAAATTACTTAAATGGAACATTTATAATAAATTTGAATGTATTTCTGCTTGTGATAAGTTTTAAAACTCTACTATACATAAAATTTAATCAATTAAAATGGTCTTTGATTAAACTTGAGCTCTACCCTATAAGGCTCTTAGAGAGCCTAAAATATTGAATTTTCCTTTAATTTTGTCTTTGATCAAAATAACCTTTGAACAAAATAACAAAAACAACACGCAACATGATTTTAGTTATCACTTCCATAATCTTTATAATCATATTCAGTTACATATTTACATTACTTTTCCAAGGAAGCAATCAAATTGCAACAAAATAAAACTTGATATTGAATACTGAACCCAAATGTACCCAAAGCGTTTCAGATTCATTTTGCATTAATTTTCTTCAAATTCACATGAAAGTCAAAAAATAAAATAAAATATTCCTTACTTTCCTGTAAAATGTTTTTAATCATATGAAAAAAAAATTCTCATTTAAATCAAGTCATAATGATATAATATTATGTATCCCTTTCTTTGACCAAGTCTCTCAAAAAGTAGTTTTCTTTCCCATTAATAAAATTTACCTTTCTGAGTAAATATTAAGGTCGCATCTGAGTCTTCTAAAAATAAGCCTGATAATGGGACTGATATATTTATCAAATCATTACCTTCTTACAAATTCAGCCTCTGTAATTAATTAATCAATAATGTTGTCCTGGTATTTTGACTTTTGGCTATAATAATAGCAGTAACATTTACTATTACTTTTAACATATACATGTTAAGATATCTATGTATTCATGACATTCATTGTGCAGATATTCTGTTATATCATGAACTAATCAATTTTTATTGAACAAATATTTTACTTTGGATATTTTATTAAGTGCTATTTTTACATATTTTTATCAGGTTTTTCCAATCAGTCATAATAAGTCATTGAAAAGACTTATCGCTCTTACCGAGAATAGGATTATATATATATATATATATATATATATATATATATATATATATATATATATATATATATATATATATATATATATAATTTAGGCAGAATAACTTCATTCAAGCATGTTTCATTAAATAATATAGACATATTATGTCTATTTTATAATAATCCTTTCTAGTTCTCTAATTATCTTCTTGATGTTAAGTTGAAATTCATCAAGGAAGGTACAATATTTTTTGTTAACTCCCCCCCTCTCTCTCTCTCTCTCTCTCTCTCTCTATATATATATATATATATATATATATATATATATATATATACATTTGGTGTGCAACTTAAGTTTTATTGGTTACCCAACTCATCGAGTACAAGATATAGCTTATTGTTTATTTAAAAAATATAGATGCTCATGCTGATGGACGCTGATTCATAGTTCAAAATTAAAATAGTACTAAAGCAATACTGGGGTTTAAATGCAGGAAATGGGATGCAGGTAAGAATCAATAATAAAAAAAAGGAGTTGAAGCACATTTAAAATTTGAGGGATGCTGAATGGGAAAATGATATTAACAATGAGACACAAATCACAGTCACTAAACTTAAGTTCAACAATAGGGTGCATAAGCTTCACAAACAACAGGCTTTTATTACCATTCCGGATTATAAGCATAATTTCTCCAACAACTCACAGTTTCGATTACTTATCCCTTCTAAAAATAATATAGGCAAAATCAGCAAGGTTATACTTGAACACGCCTGTAATTACACCAGGAATGCCACAGGGGTCAACAAATGGAAAAAAAGATTCTATCAATTGGTTCGCTAATATAAAAAATAAGAGCGAGTGCACCTTTATGCAATTTGACATCTCCACCTTTTACCCGTTGATCACTGAAGGCTGCTATAACCCTAGCCAGGAGTTATTGCACCATCTCTGACGAGAATATCAGCATCATTATGCAAGCCCAAAAACCCATCCTATATCACGATGGTTCTTTGTGGACTAAAAAAGACAACCCAAATTCTCTATAGCGATGGGAGTGTTTGACTCCACAGAAGCTTTTGAATTAGTTGGCATACTACTACTATGGAGGCTCAGGTATACTTTCAACAGTGAGAGCACTGGCCTGTACAGAGACGATGGAGTTATACTTTTACATGACACCAATCTAATCAAATTCTTTAAGGATCATGGTCTTAATATCACCACTATCACCAATACCAAGGCGATCAACTTTCTTGACACTACTTTTGATCTATCCAGAGGAGTGCACATGCTTTATAATAAGGAACTTTATAACCATATATACATTAGTAAAGATAGCCACCCTTAATAACCTGCACATATCTGTGCAACATAGACTCTCTACTAACTCCAGTAATAAATACATCTTTGACAAATTCAAAACCAAGTATGTTGATGCACTAAATAAAAATAAGCACAGTATTAAACTAGAGTACATCCCAAACACTAGCATGAATACCAATAGTAAATGTAGGAATAGAAAACACAACAATTTGGTTCAACACACCTTTTAACAGTAATGTCAGGATGAACATCATCAGAATTTTCCTTAAATTAGTACACAGACACTTTAACCATAACCCTTTTCTCAAAAAAATCTTCAAGAATAACATTAAGATTAGTTACAGCTGCACTAGAAGCCTTGACCAATATATAGCCCAGCATAATAGTGTAACTCTAAACAAATATCTAAGCAACACTAATAACAACGTTAACTATGATGATCAAAAATGCAATTGCCGTAAAGAAAACATCTGTCCTTTGAATGGCAAATGTATGTATAAAGGAGTTATCTATAAGGCCAGCATCAGGCATAATGACCAAATTAAATTTTATTTCGGGTCAGCTGCTAATAATTGAAGAAAAAAAACGTTTTTATCATCACAAAATGACCCTTAACAACAAAAAATAAGCAAATGCCACAGCACTCTCTAAGTTTTATTGGGGTATCAAAACAGATAGCGACACACCTGCGGTAAATTGGGAATTGGTTGCTAAAATCAATCCATTTCCAGGCAGTGGGGACAAGTGCAATTTATGCTTAATAGAAAAATATTCGTCCTAAAAATATCAATAAGTCAAATCTACTTAATAAGTGGAGTGTGCTTATGTTTAGTTGTATGCAAAGAAAGATTTTTCTCTTAAAATATTGTAATCCTGGATAACTTACTTTTTTGTCTAAATTTAATTTTCTGTTCGCCCTCGTTTTAGGACATACACTGATTATCTCCCTTTAACCAGTCAAATGTAACTTAAGAGCTACGTCCCTCGTTCAAATTTTAAATTTTAAACGTGCTTCAACTCCTTTTTTTATTAACTCATACTTACATCTCATTTCCTGCACTTAAACCCCAGTATTGCTTTAGTACTATTTTTGTACTATTTTAATTTTGAACTATGAATCAGCGTGAGCATTTTAAACAATAAGCTATATCTTGTGCCCAATGTGTTGGATAATCAATGAAACTTAAGTCGCACACCAAATGTAGGTATATGTGTATTTTAATATATATTTTTTAGCCCTGATTAATCACATCGAGCACTATAATGTCTACACCTCTTGACAAAATTTGGTAATTATTTATTTGCTTACCAGTGTATACACGCCAGCACATGGGTATACAGTTGCTAATATCTAGTTATTTATTTACCTATATATATATATATATATATATATATATATATATATATATATATATATATATATATATATATGTAGAGAGAGAGAGAGATAGGTGTGTTATATGACTTGCCATTTCATGAATCATAGAAGTTATTATAGTTAAATTTTCTGTAATCAGATTCCTATAAGCATTCATATGTTTTCAGAACTTAAAATGCAATTACCACTTTTATTATTATAAACTAAAATTCACATGTAAAATTTAAAATGGGACTCAATTTTTTATGAAAAATGTATTTTTGTCATATTTGTTATTCATTCAATTTTGGAAAATTAAACATTTTCTTTTAATCCTGCTCGCAATTTTGATCATCACATGGATAAGCTTTAATCCTCCTATAATAATAATTTGAAGAGGAATCTCAGCCTGCATTCTTATGATATCAGGGGAGAAACTCTCTTCAGGTAAGATTTGATTTAAGATCAGAAATGAAATTATTCATTAAATACAGAAAATTTAATATTATTATTCACTAATAAAGCACATTGCCTTGATTTCAAAGGAAAATCTAA
The DNA here is from genome assembly GCA_964036315.1 of Acanthosepion esculentum. Taxonomy (NCBI): domain Eukaryota; kingdom Metazoa; phylum Mollusca; class Cephalopoda; order Sepiida; family Sepiidae; genus Acanthosepion; species Acanthosepion esculentum. The sequence goes on along the minus strand of OZ038496.1, from coordinate 43,562,848 downwards.
AACATGACTGATTCAGCATCTTTTAAGTCAAAAAATAGCAGTTTGACTAGAAATAAGGTTTTATTAACAATATAATTTTAAACAAATTCTTTTCTTTTTTCTTTCTGTCTGAATTTCAGAGATGAAGAGCTATCCTTATTTACACTATTTACGTACTGACTATTATTCTCACCTTTGTTGTTGCTATCACAACATTTATGTTGTTGTGCCCTCCTCCAATCTTCATCGAGTGTATGTCAATCCAGGTAACCTACAGGGAATTTTAAACTGAACACTTTATTTAATCTACAGAAGTAGATTGTTCTTGTTTTTCTGCTCATGTCTAGGGATACATTGTCTAGATATTTTTTTCTTTGTTTTTTGGTATTGCTCAGTTAGCGCTTTGCCCCATTTCCACTGAGTTCAAGTAAACTTGAAGCCGTAAGCCTAACTGCTGCTGATGAATGCAGCTTGTCATGCTTGAGTGCACAAACTGAAGCTTCTCTTTTGTTACAGCTACTGCTGTTGAAGACTTGCTGTTATTTGTCTTTATTATCAGCTCTCATTATTGTATTTATTTCTATGCTCAGCCTATTTAGGAGATCCGAATAGCCGAGTATATGTACTGATTCTTTCAGACATCTGATTCTCCAGTGTCCAGTATTATCCTTTAATTCCACAAAGCCTGATGACTACCCTATTCCCCCCATACACGATCAGCTATGCCTGATTTCACTGTTCTTCGCCACCACTCACTATAGCTTTTTGATGTTCCTCCAGGAGGTGGCTTGTTTCACCTTTATATTCTTTGCCGCAACTGCAAGGAATGGAATACACAGAGTTCTTGGTCATGTTTTCTTTTTTTAATTATGATTTTAAGGTCAATAACCATTCTTTATAGGTTTTCTTACTTCAAGATTCACTTTTTCACATGGTACAACTTACCTACAAGTCTAGGTCTATGTTCAATTTCATTTATTTTTTAAATTTATCCAAAAGATATTTTCCCAGAGTAGACATTTTTATTGTGCTTAACTTTGAAAATATTGTCATTTGACATGAAATATTGATTTTGTTTCAAACTTAGTATTTTTTACTACATTTGCATTTTTAAATAATATATTATTTGTTGATTAGCAAGCCTTTTAAAAGGCTAAAAACCTAAAAGGCCTTTTAATTCATGTTTTTAATTTAATACTTATATGAGTTTAATAATGGATATAAATTTGTGAGAAATATAAATTTTACAATTTAGGCTGTAAATGACCTCTAAGATTTGTCTGTCTATATTTCTGAGATGAGGTATTATGTACAGTATTTACATTAGTCGGACTATTGTCCTCATCTTTGTCGCCATATTTGTCACAACGTTTCGGCCGTTGTACGCTCCGGCCTTCTTCAGGTGGTTGGAATTTCGAACCGAACCCTTTATTTCGATCACTGAGGTAGACTGTTCTAGTTCCACGAGCCATGTTTGATGGATGTCAGTTATCAGTTATCTCCTGGTAATTTTCCCTCTGAAAGTTCTCCACTGCTTGAACCGGGTATTGAACTCACACTCTTTGGGTCTGTCACTGGATCTAACCCCTCTATGGGGGGTCTCACTCGAGAGAGATATCTGCGAAGTGTTGTCACGCTTTTGAAGGTTGTCCTGATGTTATATGGACCGCAGATCCTTTGTATTTTCTCTGATAACCCCTTCACATAAGGCAGGCAGACTGTTTTCTGAGTGTTGTTGTCCTCCTCCTCCTCCTCTTGTACCCGCCTATCCCAGTTTTGGGGGGCTGCTGCCATGTACCCAGGGTAGTTGTTACGTTGTAGGGTACTACTTATACTGACCAATTCCTTATCTAATGTCTCTGGGTCGCCACTTATGACTTTTGCTCGGTGTTGTAAGCAACGGACGATCCCTTTCTTTACGCTGTATGGATGGTGGGAGTTGAAATTGAGGTACTGTCTGGTGAATGTTGGTTTACGGTATACGGATGTCTTGAACCCATGCTCTGTTCAAGATATTAGTACATCCAGGAATGGGAGTGTGTTGTTACTCTCTTTCTCCATTGTGAACTGTATCGATGGTCTTATTGAGTTCACATGGTCCAGTAGAACCTGGACATCTTCCTGGTGTGGCCAGAGTATGAAGGTGTCATCTACGTACCTTAACCATATAGTTGGCTTTAGAGATATGGATTCTAATGCCATTTCTTCAAAGTATAGAGGAGAACAGGACTAAAGACTGTGTGTACGCTATCCCGTGCAGCTGCGGAAAGGAATATAAAGGAGAAACAGGCCGCCCCCTCAAGGTAAGGCTTCAAGAACACCAGAAAGCTGTAATGCGAGGGGAAGTAGAAAAATCAGGCGTGGCTGACCACATATGGAGAGAGAAGGGAGATCACCGTCCCCTGTGGGATCAGGTTGAGATCATAGACAGGGAACACCATTGGAAAATTCGTAAACTTAAGGAATCAGCACATATGCTAGGCCACAAAAATCTCCTGAGTCGGCCAAGCATAGAAATAAATACAATATGGGAACCAGTAATAAGGAGTGCCAGAGAACAGCAATGATAACAAAAAGTTGCAATATGAGATCTGGTAAAAACATGAAATGATAACAGCAAAATTGCAATATGAGTACTGGTAAAAATATGATTGCTGAAAAATTAGGTTTATAATACTCAGAAATTCATACCCAGATGTCCTCAAGGACACATGGTACAGTGGATAAAGGCGTTGGTTAGATCCAGTGACAGACCCAAAGAGTGTGAGTTCAATACCCGGTTCAAGCAGTGGAGAACCTTCAGAGGGAAAATTACCTGGAGATAACTGATAACTGACATCCATCAAACATGGCTCGTGGAACTAGAACAGTCTACCCCAGTGATCGAAATAAAGGGTTCGGTTCGAAATTCCAACCACCTGAAAAAGGCCGGAGCGTACAACGGCCGGAGCGTACAACGGCCGAAACGTTATGACAAATATGGCGACAAAGATGAGGACAATAGTCCGACTAATGTAAATACTCTAAGATTTGTTGATTTTTTTTTTAAGTGAAGATTTCACTTCAGAAGCAATAAATAAATAATAAACAAGTGAAAGGTTACCAAAACTATTAATCAATGATAAAGACTTAAAATATGGAAACATCTTTAAAATCTCCAGTGGATATGATGGGAAGTCGAGGTTTAGCACTAGTCCGTCGCTAAGCTTGTCCTTCCACACATTATTCTCGGTGACGAGTTATATAGGCTTTCTCTTACACTTATGCAAATTAGGCATATTAATTTGCCAGTGTCACTACATCTCCCTGAAACGTATAGGTTTTATACCTCTAGTAGTTCTTGTACCTCTTCTCATGATAGTTTCATTACTTTGCCCTACTTCTCTCTCTCCCCCGTATTTCTTTCTCTGGGAGACCTAGATCTGTCCCGCGCTAAGCTGTAATCATTATTTGATCTTCGGCCGAACTTTCAAACTCATTCTGGCCCACTTGATCCTGCATTATTTCGTCTTCTGATGTTTCATTCTGTAACGGTTGTTCTAATAAATCATTAACGGACGGAATCGTAGACATTTCTTCATCATTTTGCTCTTCATATTCACCCTGGGTCCTTATTTGATCTGCATGGGCTAATACACTGTTGCCGTTTTCTCTATTTATTTATTATATTATTGTTTTTGCATGATAAATTCTGCTCTTTCCGGATTTGCTTTGTTCTTTTTGTACCACATTTTTTCATTTGTGGAGTACGACATCGTTAGCGGAGCTCTAATTTGTCTTCCCATTAAAGCTGATGGGCTTTCGAGTCTTCCAGCGTGTGGTATTGTGCGATAGCTTAAAAGCAGCCTCGGTAGAAAAACTTCTTTTTCTTTTTACTGAGAGCATGCTTTTAGTCCCGTTTTTACGGTCTGCACCATTCTTTCCGCTAACCCGTTTGACTGAGGGTGATATGGGGGGGGGGGGGTCCTTATACGGTTTACATCCTACTTTTTTTTTTAACCATAAATTAAGATCTTCATCACAAAATTCTGGTGCATTGTCATATACCAGGGTTTTTGGTATGCCATTTCTGGAAAATATGACCGTTAGAATCTGTTTTATCGGCACCCGGATTATTTCAGGCCAGCCTGAAAAAGAGTCTACTAGAATTAATAAGAGTCCCACTCCATTAATATACGCATGATCCATATGCACCCGACTCCATGGCTCCACTTCTCTAGGCCACGAATGTAAAGTAGTCTGTGTAAAGTTTCTTAATTCTTTACATTTTTTGCACCTTTTTATATATTCTTCGACATCTCTTGAATATTCCGGCCACCATGCTTCTAATTTTATCTTTTTTTGTGTAGCCGCTACTCCAGTGTATATCACCATGTACACTTTTTATTACCAATTTTCTTTGTGTTTCTGGGGGAACTACCAGATCCCCATTACAAATCACTCCATGTTCTATCGTTAGATTCTGTCTTATTTCTTTGTAGGGCCTTTCCGTCCTAGAACAATTTCCCCATGAGTTTCTTCTTATTCTCAATATTATCCTACTTAGTACTGGATCATGTCTAGTTTCTGCAGCCATTCTATCTAAAGACAAAACATCAGTCTCTACCCAATGTAAGAATGCATCTTCAAATTCTTATTCTGTTTTATCTTTTGACTCCTTGTAAAATCGCAATCTTGATAGTGCATCTACGTGTGGAATTGAATTTCCTTTGACATATTCTATATCAAAGTCCAATGCCATTAATCTTATTGCCCATCTTAGTATCCTCGATGTCGTGGCTTTGGGTAATTCTTTCCTTGGGTTAAATATAAACTCTAATGGTCTATGATCACTTCTTAACAGAAATTTTTTCACAATTAAAAATTGTCGGGCTCTAGTAGTTTTCTACACGATAGCCAATGCTTCTTTCTCTATATTTGAATAATTAAATTCGGTGTTCGTTAGTCTTCTTGATAAATACATTATCGGATGTCCTTCTTGTGATAATATTCCCAATATTGAATGTTCGCTTGCATCTGTGGTTAACGCCATGTCCTTTTTTGGACCAAACATTTTCACTACTGGTTTCTTTGCTATAATTACTTTTAATCTATCAAAAGCTTTTTGTTGTTCCTCTGACCAAATAAATTCAACATTCTTTTTTCTTAAATTTGCAAACGGTTCAGTCCAGTCCGTGTATTTTGGTACATATCGCCTGTAAAAATTCACCAATCCCAAAAAAGACTCCAGTTCTTTTTTATTTGTAGGTGTAGCTACTTTTAGTATTTTTCTATCAAGGTTTGGTCTGGTGATATATGGAATAACCTAAAAAAGTTATTTTACTACAAATGCTTACACATTTTTCCTTTATTGTCATTCCAGCATTTCTTAATCTATTCAAGATTATGTCGGTTTTCTTTTTTAATTCCTTTTCATTAGTAGCTCCTATGCATATATCGTCTTGGTAACAAATCATGTTTTTCATATTTTCTAAAACCTGTTCGATGGCCCTTTGAAATATGGCGCTTGCGGTTTTTATTCCATATGGCATCCTTTTCCATCTTAGTAACCCTATTGGCGTATTTATCGTGGTTACTTCTTTGAAGTTATCGTCTATTGGTATTTGGTGGTATGCCGTTTTTAAATCTATTTTTGTAAAAACGCTCATTCCTGCCAGTGCATGTAATGCAACTTCAACATTCGGTATGGGATATGAATCCGAACAGACTTTGTGATTTACGCCTATTTTGTAATCTCCACAAATACGTAAATCACCATCTGTCTTCCTCTACACTACAATGGGTGATGCCCACTTGCTACTCCCAGAGGGAACATGTCCAAGAAGGTCTTGTTCTATTAATTTTCGTAGTTTTGTTACTACTAATGACAACAAATGTACTGGTAATTTTCGTGCCTCATAGGGGGGTGGACATTTTCTTTTAATTTAAAACTCGCTTTATAGTTTTTTAACTTTCCGATTTTTTCCATTTTTATCTCATTAATTAATTTGGTAGAATTTATGTTAAGCACGTCGTTTCCAAGAAGTCCGTGGTTCTTTTTACAACTTGTGACAATTATAGGTAACTCTTCAAATTTATCTTCTAACTCCAAGGAACCTTCAAAGTATCCTAAAGTTTTTATGACCGACCCATCAAATTGGCGGAGTTGTAAACTGCTTTTTCGTAAAGGTGGCTTTCCAATGCGTTCCCAAAAATGTTTTGGTATCAGCGTTACTTCACTCCCAGTATCAATTTGCATATCTAAATTGCAGTTGTTAATTTTAACCTTTAATACAATGTCTTTTTTCTTTTGTTCAATTTTTTCTATTGTGGTGAAAATAAAGGAACTCTCTAATCTTTCCCTGACTTTCCAGGACTGATTGATTTCCCCCTGTTTTCGTCTTTTTCTCTTTACGAGGTAGTCGGCCATTTTCTTCTTACGGTTCGCTACCGCAGTAGATTTCTAGTGGAATAAAGCTTCACTCAAGCTATATGGACTCAGCCTTGTTTCACTTCCTCTCAAACTCTTTTTATAACATCTATATTCTTATCTTTTAATGTGAAGACTTCCATATTGGTTTCGTTTTCTTCAACTCTTTCAACGGTTTTCTTTTTGAATTTGCATACTGCTTGAAAATGGGTTTTTTTAAGCAATTTTTTTTGTACAGGTTTTTTCAAATACTGGGCATTTTTCCCATTTTATTTCGTGTTCACGTCCACAATACGCACATTTTCTTATCTTTTTTAACATGTACGTATCAGCCCCATATGAAAGCCTTGTCGTTGAGAGGCAGCCGATTCCGAGCCAATCGCCAGGTAAGCGAAAACTCAGGGTTACTGAGATAATCCGCCGCTGGCGCCCAAGACCAGTAGGAGCGATACTCCTCTTCCGACAAGCAGAGCGTATCACGTAGGGAATCCTTCGCGCGCCCCTCCACTAATCCCCGATAGAAGACCTTCCTAGGCCGTGACAGGTCACTGGACCCCGGAATAGCCTTCAAGGCTGACCGACACTCGCGGAGGAAAAGCGATTGATCTCGGGGTTTACGACGGCGCTCAACCCTCGAGATGGGGTGGGGCTGATGGTAAGGCCAGGGAACGCGTCCCTAACAATCCCCTCCAGAATCGAATCTCCTCTAGTCAATGCGCGGCGTAGGAAAGCCAACCGAGAGGCACGGATATGACTCATCAATGTGGCATTCCCAGCCCCCCATGACACGGCCGTTTAGTGCAGACTCGTCTGTTGACCCTGTTCACTCGTGCCCTCCATAAACTGTCGCTGCGGGACGACACGAAAGCAGATACGTCATCGGCGTACGCGGAAACCCTGGCTCGAGACCCTCCAGGAACGGCGATCCCGCGTAGGGCCGGACTGCACGTCTCGTCCTTCAGCCGGCGAAGGAGAGGCTCCAACGCCAAAGCATAAAGGACAACCCTGACGAACCGACCTCGACAGAACAAAAGCGCCCGTCAACTTTCCGTTCACCTGTACCACAGCACTGGGGGAGCGATACAGGAGGCTAATCCAGCGGCAGAAGTCGGGTGCGAATCCGGCGGCCTGCAGGACAGTAGCAAGGTAGCGATGGTCGACCCTATCAAATGCCTTGGACTGACATTGATTTTATTGGAAAATTCAGTTTTATGTAAATCCTTGCAGTTTTCTCATAAACTACGCAAGAATTCCTCATGACACATTTCTTTAAATTTAGCAATTCTTCTCTATTTTCTAAGGTACTCACAAGAAGAGACTTTGTGGTGTGCCAGATTGGAAAGAAAGTTCAGTTTACATTAGGATGCACAAATCAATTCGGTGTCAAGTGGAGGAGATCGATATATGCAGAATATCTGTAAGTCAGTGGTCTGGAGTTCACCACTCTTTGGATATCTGATAATAACATTAAAAATGAAAATAATTGATCTTGGCTTTAACCAGTGTTTTAAATAAACAAGACTGTTACTCTTGTCGGAGTTAGCTCCTCCTCATTTCCTTAATCCTTCAACAGGGGTCTCTCTCCCACGAGTATAAATACTGGCTGACCTTTCGCCTCTTCCTCTTTTCCAACTTAGGCCTCGGGCGGCCATCTCGCGTGGAGATGAGGTAAAATCTCTTTTTCGATTCAGGCCTTGGGCCGCTACCTCGTGCGGAGGCGAGGTATAAAACTTTCTCTTTTTCACTTAGGCCAATATGTGACATCTCACAGATACAGCGTTCCCCATATTCTGGGAACACGCTAAGGACAATACAAGTACGCACGGACACTCAACATAAAACACACAATAACTTCTCCATACAAACACTCTGTAACTTTTCAGGTCTTCGTGTATTAATATATTTGTTTACCCATGATATATATTTGTTTGCATATATGTATCGGTCTTGTTTGTTTTCTTTTGTCTTCTTCGGACCTATAATTAATGTCCGACATTCCTATGTAGCTGGACCGACTAGCAGGATATCTTAGCCCAGAGATATCTCTTCACACATTCACACCCACGGTCCGCTACACTCTGATTATCCTTTCCCAAGTGCTTCCAATCGATGGGGAATATAGAGATATTTTTACATGTTTAATAACAGAGTTTGTAAATGTATTGCTGAACTCATTACTGTTGATATGATGTTTAATTATATCGTCACCCAAGGCTGCAATGAAGGATCTTGCATTTTCACTGTATATGTGACTGGGTGTACCATAAATATTACAAAACTAAATCAAGACTTGGATGAAGGATTGTGTGCTCATATCAGGCATCAGTTCAATGAAAATGGCTCTCACATTCAGACATGTATATACTAGTAAATACATTTTGTAAGATTTTCCTTCTCACTCTACCCATATGTATCCTGTATAATCAATTCCAGTATGTTGAAATAGATTAACCAATTTAACTCTGTTTGTTAACTTAAGGTGCTTGAATGCAAGATTATTATATTTTTTACAAGTGTAGCACTTGGCGATCACTGATTGCCTGGCCTGGAGTACCCAGTATCCAGATAATCTCAATCTCGTAACCGTCGCACCAACACCCAAATGCTTACATCGGATCTTTTACACATTTGTACCTGTTTATACATTGAAATACTGTATGTACTGCCAGCAACTCCATCATGGTTAAGGTTTTGGTTTTCATTGGAGCTACTATAAACTTTGAAAATTTTATATGGGATTTTCCATTCTGTACTCCATAAATAACAAACCTATAAACTTGAGGAGAAGCATCACAAAACACATAGTTTCAATGGGCTGTTTTTGTCTATAGCATGTCTCGAGAATGATATATCACACAGACCAGAAAGCTCTTCAGTCAAATTTGCCCAAGTATCACTTATATCAGCAGGTAACGCTTTATCCCAGTACAATTTAAGGGACCACATTTTTCAGAGAAGTACCTTTGCCTTAGCAGTAACTGGAGCACAAAGGGACAAGGAGTCAAATATTTTGGTCAATTGGGCCAACACGCCTCTTTTCATAGATATGTTCTTCTTTACTGAAGTGTTTGCAATGCATACAATATAGAATCTACAGGAAAAAATTTTCTAAATTCTATCTCAACGGCAGATAACTCAAAGATGTTTGGGAATGTTTAAAGTAGGTGCATTTTGGTTTCAATACGAATTTTACTTTCTGTTCAGGGCACAAAACATGTTCAGAAATTATACTATGGTAGTTGTCCTGAATGTTGGATGCCTCTAGTCCCACTGAGGTAACTTGATGTCTATAAAGAAAATTTAGGCTGTTCCTGAAATGGACAATTCTATTCAGCATTTTCCATACCAAGTCATATATGCATTTAACAATTTTGGTATTTTCCATATACTGGAAAATGTCCACACCCAGAGTCACTTGAATGTTTATTTGATTGCTATCGTTATTATGAGGAAAGTCTAATTTGTAATTTAATTTAGTCAGATTGGTTATCACTTGGCTGAAGTCATCGAACTTGAATTGAATATTAAATTTGTATCAAAAATAGGAATAGGATGTGTTATAAAATAAAATAAGACATATCTCGGCTGATTTGCAGACAAATAAACTAACATACTCAAGAGCGAGAGTCGGATGTGAACGGGACAAGGCCCCGTCACAAAATGACCATTATCGTCGTTTACGCCTATGCCCGACGCACGAGTTCCGGTCGAAAAATAAAATAATATTTCAAAGTGCTTCTATTTTTCGACCAATAAAAATGCTTCCTTCCTAATTATACTCGCGTCGTTTTTCGAGCCCGTTAAGCCATAAAAAGGGTCACACGGGGAAGTACAAAGCAGTCAACAGGAGGCCGGGGAAGAGATCTGTCACGGTCAGTCTGGGCAGTCAGCAGCATTCAGCAGCAGTCAGTAGCAGCCAGCAGCAGCCAGCAGCAGTCAGTAGGAGGAACGCCACGCCAACCAGTGGGAACTACTATGAGAGATCAACCCGGATCGGCAGCCGGCTTATGAACTATACCACAAGGTAGCTGTCGTATTTCTGTCTTGCAACCATACGCTTGTCTATAACACTGGTGTCAGAAGCGTACAGCAAGAGAAATATGGACGACTACACGAGCTTCACCCGAGCCGAACTATTTACTCTCATCAAGGAACAGAAAACACTACTATTCAACTTGAAGACGGGACCAACACAGCCTTCCGAAGCCACGATACAAGAAATTCAAACTACATGCTGACCGCCCTAAAATCAACTACTTTAACACCTCCCACCGCTCAAACAAACGGCGATTACGGCTTAATGATGCGCCAACAAACTATACGCGACATATTGAAGCTAGAGAGAACTTTTCACCCTGGACATGACGTGAACCGATTCATTACGGCTCTAAACAAAGCATACACAATCCACGTCAGGCCAGAACTCAGCACCTATCCCAGCCTGGAATGCGAATTCGTCAAGTCTGCTAAAGATTTACTGAGCCAAAGTATCTTTCAGCAGATGGTTGACTCAAAAAAAGACATATCCACCTTCGAACAACTGAAGGAATACTTATTAGCAGCCCACGGAAGCCAGATGCGGGTCGACTCGAAAACACCCTTAGAAAGGCAGCCGTCCACATAAAAAACAAATACAAAAATACAGACTTAACAGTCGATGGACTTATTTCCATCATCGGCGCTATGCTAATGAGTGAAAAGGTGAAAATTTGGAACTCAACTCTACCCACATCTTGTCAAGACAATGGACAACCACTATTCAGCCATTGGCATAGCCTCAGAAGCTCAAAAGAATCCAACGACACGACTTCGCACGACACTGTGTATTTCACACAGAAACCGCAGCGGTTAAACCAAAGAAACTTCGACCCAGCAGGCAACCAAACCAACAGCAGACCGGCCTCACCAACCCTCCCGAACATGGTCACCATCCGACACGCAGAAACCATCAGCACAAACCACGAATCAGCGTGTGCAAGAACTACCTCAGAGGTCGCCCCTGCTGCCATGGACGCAACTGCCTATATCGCCACCCACCTCGCACTCGGGCAACGAATGATAATATACAAGCCATAAATGATGTGGAACAGGATTTTCGCTTCGGGCAGGACGAGATGTGATGCCTAGTTCGCCATGCTCCTACGTCAGCCATCACACCTTCAACCTTCAAGGACTCGCTCACCATTCACCGCTCGTCCAGTCCACCTTCAACTTCAGGGACATCACCTTCTCTGGCGTCGCAATGCTAGACTCTGGATGCTCCACCTGCATCTTAGCAATATCTCAGTTACCCAGAGAAGCCAAGAAACACATGACCCGCTCCAACGTCGTAGTAAAAGGAATCAACGGCAGCACCACCGCCCTTGGCGAACTGACTTGCGATATCACCATCGGCAGTCGAGACTCACCCACATTCAAAAAGGTTAACGTACTGGTAACTACCCAAACCACACCGATCCTGATCGGCCAAAATATTCTATGTCCCAACACGCTCGATTCCTATCTAATCGACAACCAAAATGCGACTATAGAATTCAGACGCACACTTTCCTCAGGATACACAACACACACAGCCGCAATCATATCACCGTCATCGTCAACCAACGATCCAGCATATGGCGCACAAACCGACGTCATCCAAAACCAGCCTACTATGGAACTACAGCCCAACATCCAGACACTGGATCAAAAGCTAACCTGGCTAAAGCATAGCACGGGGCTATCGCTACCAAACCACCCGAACCGAGATGAACTAGAGGTCACTGCAAACTTACTCATTCGCTACGCTGACGTTATCGGCACCGAAAGCAGCAGCAAAGACACATTCATCCGACCCATCCGCATACCAACCAATGGCCAGTCTCGCAGCCAGAAACAACACCCGATCGCCCAGGCTTTGGTAGCAGACGTTGATACCGAAATCAAGCGCATGGCCGATGAAGGTATCATTGAAAACTGCAGCGACCCCAAAGGTTTCAATAGCCCTGTATTTTGCCGTACGTGCTGGCAAATTGAGATCGACAAGCGAGACCGATACAAAACAGCATTTACATGGAAGGACCAATGCTATCAATACACGCGCCTGGCCTTCGGCCTTACATCTGCCGGACAAATCTTCTCCCGTTGCATAGCAGAAGCCCTAGCCACGGTCACATCCCGTGACAACATTTATTCCTATATCGACGACAACCTGGTCCACGCTAGGACATTTAGGGAGTACATACTCTCCCTCGAACAATTTTTTACCGCCCTCCGAAAATTCGGACTCAAGCTGAATCCAGATAAATATTCCTTCCTCGCATCAGAGGCAAAATTCCTCGGGCGCATAGTAAACAGCGAAGGTTTCAAGGCTGATCCAGAATACGTTCGTGCCATCAGGGAAATGAAACCTCCAACATCAAAAAAGGAATTACAAAACCTTATCGGCCGTTTAGTGTGGATCAGACAATTCCTAGAGACACGTCTTCACGAACAAATTAGGTCAGATATGTTTTCAAAACTTATAGGTCCCATACACGAACTCAACAAGGTTAATAAACCGTTCATCTGGACGCAAAATGCCGACAGAGCCTTCAAAAAAATCAAGGACCGTCTCTCTTCGCTACCCGTCATCTCGTTTCCAGATTTCTCCAAACTTTTCACACTCACCACCGACGCCAGTGACGTCGTATGTGGGGCAATCTTAATGCAAGAAGCCGACAACGGGAAGAAATATATCATAGCAGTCGCTTCCCATACATTCATCTCCACGGAACAGAACTGGTCCACGACGGAACGAGAGGCATATACAGTAAAGTGGGCAATATTGAAATTTGATTATTTCCTTCGCAACTGCCCCTTCGTCATCTTCACCGACCACAGATCGCTGACATATCTGGACCAGCGAGAGTTCAATAATGCCAAAATACGACAATGGCAAGAAGAAATTTCATGTTACAAATACGTCTTAGAATATGCCGAAGGCGAATCAAATGTATGGGCTGACATGCTCAGCAGAGGTTGCGGACATAAGAAAACGAAAGCCCCGAACGACCCTACACCGGCAGGCAGGACATTCGAGATAAATGGTCCAGACCTCCGCGTATACATCCCATCTTGGTGCCTCGGCGAGTTTAACAATTTACAACTCATTCCCAAAACTCACACACCACAAAACGCCCGCACCCACAAGCGCGTCACCAACGCATTATTCGCCTATCACTCTACCACCACCATCCCCACTGAGAGAATCTGCAACCACCTCGGCATCACAAATGAACAACAAAAGGACGACGCCCTGGCAAAGATCATCAGCGCCCTCCAGTCACCCACTCCAAGCGAACCCCATATCGATCCTGACGACCACCGAGCTACGCTTTTCAAAACACATTTGCACCAATTTTTTCTAGAACCAGGCACCTAAGTTTTGATGATAAGAGACAGTAAACACTCTCCGAGATTGGTTGTACCATACAAACTACGATCCAGATACCTCTACCAGGCACACGAGGGCAACAACCATTCAGGTGTTACCCGTATGCGAGAACTCCTTTCCAGCTACTGGTGGGAATTCAAAAACCGTGACATCAAGGCCTATGTCGATTCTTGCGACACGTGTGCTAAGTGCAAGGGCAACTACGGTAGACGTACCCACTGGCTCATTGGCCACTGCAAACGAGGAAAGAGACCATTCGATCTCGTCTTTATAGACTTTGTCACAATGCCCAACTCAAAGAGAAAACGCTACATCCTAACCATCTTGGATAGCTTCAGCCGACACTTTACAGCCATACCATGCGCGAGAGACCGTTCTATCGACGCCGCCCGCGGATTGTACCAGTTCTTCCTTCGACACAGAGAGATTCCACGCATAGTATCCTCTAACCGAAGCACACACTTCACTGGAGAAGTCTATCGACAATTCTGTAACCAGATGTCAATCACGCAAGAACTTCACTGTCCTTGGCGCCCGCAAAGCTTAGGAAATATCGAGAGACAACATCGCACGATGAAGAACGCACTTTATATGTTATGCGAAGACAGGAACTGTGAATGGACAGACGTTTCAGAATCTGTCGTTTCGTCCATGAATGCCACGACCAACAGCGCCACCGGTGTCTCCCCGCACTATGCCATTACTGGCTGTCACCTCAACATCGGCCTACCTACACTACACAGAAAAGAAATCGCAAGTGACGATCCTGGAGCATATGGAATGCAAATTAATGCCCTGCTAAAGCAGATTCACCACCACGTCACCCTGGCCAACGACGAAACTGACCACAAACTTGAGACTAACTTAAATCGCCACACATACAAGGACCCAATACAAGTAGGCGACAAGGTTTTACTTCACCGGCCACACTCAACTGTTGCCCAATCCTCTCATCTGCCCTGGATAGGAAATTATACCATTATAAAAACGAACAATATGATGTGCCAGGTGCAAAACGATAACGGTGATACAATCTGGATTCACCGTGCACATATCCGACGACTGGCTCCACGTCCAACACATCTATCTAATACAATCCCTCTGCCTCCACCATGTAACAGTCACCAGGATCATTCTCCCCCACATCCCTCTGGGACACATAATTCAGCAAATAACTCCATACCAAAACAAATGCCAATAAGAAGAACACGAGGACAACTTCCCACGCGCTTCAGAGACTTTATCATGAATTAATCACCCAAATATACACGAATCAGACCAAGATCCGGGGGGAGCCTTTTTATGAAATAAAATAAGACATATCTCGGCTGATTTGCAGGCAAATAAGCTAACATACTCAAGAGCGAGAGTCGGATGTGAACGGGACAAGGCCCCGTCACAAAATGACTATTATCGTCGTTTACGCATAGGCCCTACGCACGAGTTCCGGTCGAAAAATAAAATAATATTTCAAAGTGCTTCTATTTTTCGACCAATAAAAATGCTTCCCTCCTAATTATACTCGCGTCGTTTTTCGAGCCCGTTAAGCCATTAAAAACGCCATAAAAAGGGTCACACGGGGAAATACAAAGCAGTCAACGGGAGGCCGGGGAAGAGATCTGTCATGATCAGTCTGGGCAGTCAGCAGCAGCAGCAGTCAGCAGGAGGAACGCCACGCCAACCAGTGGGAACTACTATTTGAGATCAACCCGGATCGGCAGCCGGCTTATGAACTATACCACAAGGTAGCTGTCCCAAAACCACACGTTCCTATTGAAATAAATCACGTAAATCTATTTCTGCTGTTGTCGTATTTCTGTCTGGCAACCATAAGCTTGTCTATAACAGATGTGATCTCCCTTGAACCACATTTACAAAAAAGGGAAGTGATCTCCCTTTGAATACATTTACTTTCAACATAATTTAACATTTTTTACATAAAAATAAGTAAACCTACTACTTTTATTCAATATTTAACTTTTTTATATAAAAATAAAGAAAATCACCTATTTTTATACATGATTTTACTTTTTTGTATAAATATAGATAAAGTTACTACTTTTATATAAAAAGTTAAAATATTGAAAAAAGCTTTACACATTTTTATATAAAAAGTAAAAATCATGTGTAAAAGTAGCTGATTTTCCTATTTTCATATAAAAAAGTTAAAATCATGTGTAAAGTAGGGGATGTTTTTATTTTTACATAATAATATCAAAACATTTAAGTTGTAGATTTTGCTATTTTTATGCAAAAAGTAAAAATCTTCTTTTAAACTAAATGATTTTCTATTATTATATAAAAAGATAAAGTAAGTAGGTTCACCTATTTTTTTTACAAAAAAGTTAAAATCATGTGTAAAAGCAGGTGATTTTCCTATTTTTACAAAGAAAAATCAAAATATAATGTCAAAGTAGTAGAGTCTACTATTTTGATGGATAAAAGTAAAAATCTTGTGGAAAGGTAGCCGAATTTATGATTTTAAAAAAAAGTTAAAATATAGTGTAAAAGTAGCACATTTACCTATCTTTATACAGAAAAATTAAAATCATATGTAAAAGTAGGTGATTTTCCTATTTTCATTTAAAAAAATTGAAATACATAGCTGATTTTCCTATTTTTACATAGAAATAACAAAATATAATATTAAAGTAATAGTAATTTGTTTATGGATAAAAGTAAAAATCTTGTCAATATTAGCTGATATTCCTATTTTAAGCAAAAAAGTCAAAATATACCTATTTTCATACAAAAAGTTAAAATTATGTGTAAAAGTACCTGAATTCCCTATTTTTATATAAAAAATTAAAATATAGTGTAAAGGTAGTAGGTTTAGTTATTTTTATACAAAAAATTAAAATTATGTGTAGGTGATTTTCCTATATATAAATGGCAATGGCTTGATAAATGTCTGAATCAAGTTGCCGCCTAAACCAGTGAATGAATATTGATGAAACTGTTGTATAGCCCCTCATACTGGGGGTCTCTTGGTTGACATGGTCGATTCCATAATGTTCCCTCACTCATCTTCTCCCATCCAGGTGTCAAAATGTTTTCTGTTCGGAATTAAAAAATAGACATCAATAAAGGGAATTTTAACTTACTACTTTATAAAACATGTTGATGTGTACATTTTTAACTAACCAGTGGGGTTGCTCTATCACCCCAACTAGGAAGCAAGTTCCCTGAGACATGAAATAACCACGTCTTATGTATGATGTGTAAAACTTAACTTCCTGATCTTCCTTTCTATCTCTCTAACATTCCCATGCTAGTTTTAACCAATCAAAAACAACTTCCTCTGTTCTGTCTACCATCTGACCTTAAAGGTCAGTCTCAGAAGGTCTGTGCCAGATACATTGCCACTAAAAAATAATAGTCTGCTAGACTATTATTTAACAAAACTTTGCATACATGTTAAACTAACATCCAATTTGTTACTAGGCTAATTGTTTTTTTTTTATAAAAATCTTTAATGGGACTGCTAGGGCTCTTAAATGGCAGCCCGCTGCTGGGTCTACATGGAACACTGTTTTTATGTGTTAAAACAAAGGAAGTTAGTTGGTCTTACAGACTTTTTAGAAATTAAGATACACGTGTGACAAAATAATAACTCTTATATAGCTTAAAATTCCAGGCAAATATGGATCTTTGTTTGATTTCTAAAATTTAGAAGATAACATCTGAATAAATTGCAGGTTATTTTCTAAATAAAATCTTTATTTAACACATTAATTCAGCATAATCTTTCTTTGAATACGATCTTCATGATGTGTTTACATTGTAAAAAATATTAACTCCTTTACATTACAAAAAATTAATTTATTTCAAATTTTGCTATGTACATCATTAAATTTTTCAGGTTCGAATTTATTAAATACAAAGAAATTGGCTTGACCTATTCATTCATTTAAGCATAAAATAACATTTCAATTTAGCTTAAAAAGGCATATCATAGTTGTGGTTGTTGTTGTCTATGGAATAACAACTTGTTTGAAGGACACTTTTGTGCTATATACCATGTGTAAAAAAAAAATCTAGCTGTGGAAACAGACATCCTTCTTAAAAATCCAAAAGTCCTTAATCAGCCACGTACCCTTTCCTAGTAAGTTTTACTTTTAATTATAGCAGTTTAATTAGACAATATCAGTTTGAATCAAAACAAAAAGCAAAACTGAAATCAAAAGTTTAATAAAGAATTGTTTTTTAAACCTTTCACTCTATTCAATATTGAAATCTATATATATAATCTATCAGTTAGGCAGATATATTTCCTCTAATGAGTCAGTGTGGTGCATCCTAGGCTTCAAAATCCACAAGCAGCACCCAACAGTGGGGAATCTAGCTGTCCATCTTGAAAATGGCCAGTGTGTATATTTCACAGAATATACTACTTGAAACGTAGTTGAGAATCCACCAGAAACCACTTTGGCAGCTTTATTCAAATTATACCAAAGTGCCTTGTTTGCCTAAACACAGCTGTATGTTGAGGTTCCCATCTACTACACCTGGGCACACAACAGATGGAGCAGGTGCAATCAAGGAGCACAAGTTCAGAGCTGGGAAAAAAATGCAGAAGAGATACCATCAGTCGGGTCTATACTGTGCACTCCAATCCATGAGTGCTTCTTTCTGCGTCTGCTGCTGCACACTGTCAGAGGTCCTACATCATTCACAGACCTGTGAAGATATAATGGAGAAAGTCTATATGACCTACAGAGAAGCCTGTGCCAAACATGGACTACTGGAGGATGATACCCACTGGGACAAGATACTGCAGGAGGCAGCGGTCAGCAAAGTACCAAGTCAACTGGATCAGATATTTTCCATCATGTTGATGATATGTGGCTTGGGTTAGCCACTCAAGCTTTGGGTTACCCACAAAACCAACATGGCAGAGGACATCCTACAAAATATTCAAAGACAAACCTCAGCAGAAAATGTCATGTTCAATGATGCTATTTACAGTGGACACCCACGTGCAAGCTATTGAGGCCAAGAAATTGCCACATTTGGTCTACCTCAACCTGAGCAGGCAGCAAACAATCTCACAATTGAGTACATACAGGAGATCTGCTATGATGCCAAGGAAATGACAGTGTATATAGCTGATAAATGATGGAGGACCAACAGGGTGTTTATAACATGATTATTTCAAGCATTGAAGGTGAAAGGGAAGATCTATTCTTCCTCGACACCCCAGGTGAAACTGGCAAGGCATCAACCTACTTCTAGATAAACTACACCAAATAAAACATATTGCTCTAGCAATGATGTCAAGTGGAATAGCTACAACCCTGCTAAGTGTTGGCTGCACAGCTCATTCATGTTTCAAACTGCCTTTGGGCCTGTCCTAAAAAGAGAAGGCAACGTGCAACATCAGTTGTGATTCTATAAAAACTCCTCAGCGATTGCAAATGTGCAACAGTCTTGCTTGTGGGAGGCTTTAGACAAACTCTTCCAGTGATTCCAAAAGGGACAAGAGCTAATGAGGTAAACACCAGTATAAAGTCTTCCTACATATGGAGCAGTGTGAAAAATCTGAAACTCACAACCAACATGAGAGTGGGGATGAGGAAACTGGTACTTTTTCTAAGCAACTACTGGATGTTGGTAATGGTACTTTGGTTGGTAGGTCAGTTTGCCTTTTGATTATATGGTATCTGATTTAAAGGAACTAATGACTAGGCTATTTCCTAACCTGAGGAATCAGTTTACAGACCACAACTGGCTGAGTACCCATGTCATTTTACCTCCAAAGAATGTAGGAGTTGATGATTTGAACCTCAACCTTCTGGAACAGTTGCCAGGTGAGTTTGCAGCTACAATTCCACTGACGTTGTACGAGTCAATGGAGCTTTAAATTACCCAGTTGAATTTTTTAATAGCCTAACACCAGTAGACCTCCCACCTCACAATTTGCACCTCAAGATTATTTTGATATAAATATCATCTAGTGGCTTATTCAAGCATCGTTTATTTTATTTTCAATTTTGTGTGCGTATTGAACTCCTTGGTTGAGCTTGGTTGAGATACCCCAGTGATAATTCAACTTGACCCTCTTATGATCAAAAATCACAACGTGGGTAAGAGAGGTCATAGTTGAAGAGGTCAACTTAAAGACCAGCTGCTGTATCAAACACCACCAACGACTGACGAGTGTGGGCTGACGGATTGTTCTCCAATACCAGGATCGATCCTGACCAAAGACAGCAGGCTGCTGCCCCAGTCACACCACATCTTACTTATTTGGGTTTCAGCTATTGGTTGTAAAACATAAGATTTTATATCCTACAAGTTAGAAGCAAAATTTTTTTTTTTTTTTTTTTTGCAAAATTGGACCAATCCTTCTGAAATCTGTTCTGAATCAAAAAATGAAAAACCCAATAAAACTAAAGACAGTATTTTATTAGAGGAGCTTTTAATTGCTTTTATGAATAATATATATTGTCCAGAGAACAAAAATTTTTAAAATGAAAAATGAATTTTTACAAGATTTCTTTTCACATTTTACAGTTTTTTACAATTTAAAATTGAATAATTTATAAAGTTTTGAATCTTTTAAAGTTCAATTTCGATGAGATAATTCTTAGGGAATATTGTTATTAAGTAAAACTGTAATTACTAATCATATATGTTAAAGCTTATTACAATCTGACGACCCTGACTATTTTTAAAAGAATTTCAGTTTGTTTTTATATATGTATAGAGATGCAGAATTTCTGAATAAGGATTAATCTATTCTTAAAAGGTCACATGTTTTAAGGGTTGGAACAACCCTTAAAACATGTGACCTTTTAAGAATAAACAGGAAATAAAAAACAAAACCCTAATGAAGTTGATCATCTGTTACACCACATTTAACTATGAACACATTCAATGGTCAATTCACTGTCAATAAATCGATTAACACCTCAGAAAAACAAAACACTGTCATTAGGAAATGATTGTATACAACATTTTATGCTATAAGTAATATTTGTTTCAAATCAGATTAACTTAACTTTGCTAATTTCCTCAGAAGTATATTTTTTGTTTTTGCAAGATTTTTAAAACTGGAAATTAAGTTTTATTACATTATTTGGACTATTGTCCTCATTTTTGTTGCCATATTTATTACAACGTTTTGGGCGTTGTATGCTCCAGCTTTCTTCAGGTGGTTGGAATGTCGAACTGAACCCTTTATTTCACTCACTGGGGTAGATTGTTCTAGTTCCACTTGCCATGTTTAATGGATGTTAGTTATCTCCTGTTAATTTCCCACTGAAAGTTCTCCACTGCCTTAGCTGGGTATTGAACTCACACTCTTTTTGGGTCTTGTCACTGGATCTAACTAACGTCTTTATCCACTGTGCCATGTGTCCTTGAGGAAATATAGACAGAAATTAAGTTTTGTTTACAAATGTCTAAAAAATGGCTGACATTATTGATTTTACTGGAAAAAAATGTAAATCTTCTCCAATCAATTCTGTCTAATATATACCAAAGTATTTGGCTTACCGGTATAGTATATAGTAAATTTAATCCTTTAGCTTTCATTTAAAGCTAAATTGAAAGTTTCAGGAAAGCTTTTTCATTTTTTTAAATTAATTTTAAACCTTACATATATCAAATTCGTAGATGTATCTAGTTAATATAGTGTAATAGGATTACCTATTTTTATGCAAAAAGTCGAAGTTATTTGTAAAAGTAGATGATTTTTCTAATTTTACAAAAAAATATTGAAATATAATAAAAAGTTGTAGTTTTTACTATTTTTTATACAAAAAAGATAAAATCGTTTGTAGAAGTAGATGACTTTATTATTTTTAGATAAAAATGTTAAAATATAGGGAAAAAGTAGTAAGTTTACCTATTTTTATACAAAAGCATTAAAATTATGTGTAAAAGCAACTGATTTTCCTAATTTTACATGAAAATACACTCCTGATCAAAAATTTAAGACCACTTGAAAAATTTTTTAAAAAGACTTTTTCGTGGAAAAATTTTAAACATTTCTTACTAATTTTATAATCTAATAGGTTATGTAGACAAAAAGTTATAATCTGAACATTTTATTGAGAAATTGACATTTTTATAAAATAAGGCGTTTTACACTTGATCAAAATTATAAGACCAGAGACAAAAATTCTACGAAATTGTACGAAAAGTGTACGAAAACATTCAACAACCAAATTTAATATTGAGTTCTCCCTCCACTGGTTTTTATGACTTCAAAAATTCTTTGAGGCATGCTAGAAATTAGTATTTCCATTAATCTGTGAGGAATATTGCTCCAGCTTCTGATGATAGCTTCACGAAGTTCATTTTTTGTTGAATATTCTTTGCCATTTTGATAAACATCTCTTGCTATCCATCCCCAAACCTTTTCAATTGGGTTCAAGTCCGGTGAGCATGCAGGATGTCTCAAGAGATGGACCACATTTTCTTGTAGAAAGGTCAAGGTGCGGCATGCAGTGTGGATTGCAGCATTATCTTGTTGGAATAACCATCCATCCCCACACAAATGATAGCCCTCCATCACCAACAATGCTTTTTGTAGCATACTAACATAACCAGCCGCTGTCTGACAACCCTGCACCACCTGGAGCTCCATTGTCCCTCTGTAAAAAAAGGCACCTCATACCATTAGGGACCCTCAACCACTATGATGTGTGGAGAAAATTTCAGGAGGCATGTTTTTGTTATGCCAATATCGTTGGAAGCCACAGGACCATCTAGATTGAATTTTTTCTCATCAGAAAACAGGACTTTCTTCCACTTCTCAATGTCCCATGTTTGGTATTCAAACTTTAAATGGTTCACTTTGTGACGTGGAAGCAGCTGAGGAATTTGTTTGCGCTTTTTATTTACCATGCCTTTTTGTCGTAAGTATCATCTGATGGTTACTGGACTGCAATCAGTATCTGTGGCTGCCTTAATTTGACTAGAAGAAAATACACTGGCTTTCACAACAACCTGTCTTATTCTCCTACTCAATGCTGGAGAAATTTTTTTGAGCCTAACAGTAGACTTTGCATTTCCATAATTCGCACTGTCCTTTAGAAAGTTGCAAATCACAGTTTTACTGCGATTTACCTTAGCTGCGATTGCCTACTGTGACAAACCTTGATTATGGAAATCTAGAATTCGAGCATTCTCAACTTCGGTAAGTTTGCTTGCTTTAGGCATGGTGACACCTTTACACAGTGATTGCTAATCTCTAACTGAACTAAAAACATTGGAATTACCCTAGATCTAACAATTTATACCCCCATGTCTTATAATTTTGATCAAGTGTAAAACGCCTCATAAAAATGTCCATTTCTGAATAAATTGATCGGATTATAACTTTTTGTCTACATAACCTTTTAGATTATAGAATTAGTAACCTTAAGTAAGAAAAAATTTATAATGTATCCATGACAAACAGTCTCTTATTAAAAATTTTCAAGTGGTCTTAAATTTTTGATCAGGAGTGTATCAAAATATAATATAAAAGTTGTAGATTTTACAATTTTTATACAAAACAATTAAAATCATGTGTAAAATTAAATGAATTCTCTATTTTTATTTAAAATAAGTTAAAATATAGTGTATAACTTGTAGGTTTACCTATTTTTATACAAAAAGTTGAAATTATGTATAAAAGTAGTATAACACCTTTGCCCCAGTTGATACTGGGTTGAACATGGTGGGGCAATGGCTGGATGATATGACCCTTGCCACAATGCTACATGCCACTTTATACCAGAAGATGACTTGCTCCTCAGGCTCATAGGATGATGAGTTGTTTGCTGAGTCAATCCCAAACTGGTCGATGTTGTTGGTTGCTGGCCTCCACAGTCCACACTTTGCTCTGTCCATAATGTGTTTCTTAATCACAGAGCAGTGGAGATCGAGTATTGTCAATAATCATAGGGCTGTGGTTCAAACCACAGTGAAGAAATGTTCTCACAGATGAAATAAAAATGAAAGATTTTTCAGGTCAGTTTTTGATTTGGCTTATGTAGTTCTTTGTATAACAAAATTAACCATTCCCACTAAAATCTCTATGGTGACACTTTGCCTATTGGTACTAATTCTTGGAACAGGGCTCAAACTTAAAATATAGTGTAAAAGTATTCAGTTTACCTATTTTTATTCAAAATTCAAATCATGCATTAAAGTAGGTGATTTTCCTCATTTTACAAAAAAATATCAAAATATAATATATAAGTTGTAGATTTTACTATTTTTATGCAAAATAGTTAAAATCGTGTAAAAATACCTGAATTCTTTATTTTTATATAAAAAATGTTAAAATATAGTATAAAAGTAGTAGATTTACCTATTTTTATAGAAAAATGTTAAAATCATGTGTAAAAGTCACTGATTTTCCTATTTCTACATTTAGCATATGCACTTCTTCATGGTTGAAATCAACATCTCTGTTGCTGTTTGATGGGCTCATGTTCATATAATGCAAAGATGTTGAAGCTGATCTGTCTGGTGAGATGGGTTAGCAAATTGACAGTTTTGTCAATTGAGGGCAAGTCAGGTGAGATTAGTGAAGACTGGGTGAGATCATGGTGCTAACAAAAGAAGTGATCATGGCAGTGACAGATACCACTAGCCTGTGTGTTGACAGGTGGCCTTTTCAGCTGTTTATGAGGGTCTTTCTTTTGAGCAAATCTAATGGTCTTTAGGGTCATCTTTTCTTCCAGCAGGAATGTTCATGATTGGCTATTGTATTTTTATTGCAGGAATTTGTTTTATGAACTGGATGTGATGCTTTGAGCCCCTTTTGCTTTCTGAGTGTTCACATCTGGCCAACATGTAGTGTGAACCAGAAAGAGACTTAATCGCAACAGAGTATAACAGTTGCAAAAATATTTTTGAATGACAATACAAATAAACTTGACTACAATATTTAATTTAAAATTATTAACTTTTAAGCTATAATTGGATAAAATTTTGAATTAACCTCTTCAAAAAAAAGAAATAATAGGAAGAATTTTTTTCAACCTTTTCCTTAAACTAGTCAATTTATCCAGTTAGTCCATTAATTTCATCAAGTTACTCATAGCCTCAATTTTACTACCACTCAAACCCTAGTCAACTCATTACACTCATTTATTTTAATTTCACCAACTCTCTCTGTCATACACTAATCAATTCAATCTTCTCTTTTAAGGATAAATATTTTCAATCGAGGATAGAAAGTTTAAGTTACTTTATTGTTATATTTCTCCACTGGGAGGAGCAAGAGGAGAATTAAGATTAGTAGGAAGATACCAGTAATGGTGGCAGGAGGGCTGCTGGCAATTGGCTGTAGCAATTATGCATGGGGACCATCGAAATAACAACCCCACCCATCTTCAGCATAAGCAGGGGTTTGGGCCATGAATAACAGATTGGGTAGGCGATTTGTTACAGAGATCGTAAGAGAGTCGCAGAGATTGTGGTAGTGCGGTTAGAAGAGCCACAGAGAGTAGCGCAGAGTAGCAGGGAGTGATGAGCAGGGCCACGAACAGCAGAATTGCAGAAAGTAGAGTGAAGTCCCTGAAAGCTCCTGACACAAGATCATAGCGGTTGTTAGCAAAGTGCAGAGACTTGATATGAACCAAGTGGAAGACCCTGTTGTATCAATGAGGGCAGACACAATATTTGCATAAGAAATTGGAACAACCAAGAGAGATAACCTGATGAGCAGATGACTGTCACTCTCCCCCACCTCTCTCTCTCCTTAATTTTAATTCTGCCTGTATATAAAGACTTGAACTCTGTTGAAGTGACTCCAGTCTTTTTTCCATGATTATTTTATCATAATTTATTTTTTTACTAATATACCCTTGTCCTATCCTCAGCACTCTCAATAGACCCAGTCAGACCAGGATCAATGTAACCACTCTTCAGGTCTGAAAATCCACAACGTGGATGGAGAGTGGAATGTTGTCACTTGATCCCTATTGGGAATCTGCCAGGCTTAATAGCCAGACCCGCGAGAGTTGAGTAGGTGATGGGTGTAAGGGGTTATAAATGAAGATTTTGCTAAATTGATTGAGTGATTGATTATAGAAAATGAAATGACAACAGCATTATAGACCATAATTTTTGTGTTTGGTTAACTTTCCAAATTTACCCATGTGCAGCTCCAACTCTGTGTTCAACATCCTTTTCTGAGGTGCACTTGTTTGTGCACTACCTAGATATGGAAAATGTTCTACTTGTTCGAGAGGTGTATCACAGATCATCATCATCTGGTAAGATAGTATTTTATAAAAATTTAATTTACATGAAGACCAAATTCATGCTCTTTTAGTACAAAATATAAAAATTTTAACTCTCTACCAAATCTAAATTCTTGTGTCAAACACAAATACCTAGTTAGTAGGAACAGAAAAGGAAAAGAGAACACATGCTTCTCTTCTCCTTGAGGTCAAAATAGGTGCAAATAACAAAATATACTCAACCACTGCATAAAATTTTAAAAGAAAAATATTTATTACAAAAGGAAAAAAATGTTTTTTTCCAAAAATCACCCAAACCTTTAAATATCTCCCTCTCCAACATCCGTGGCATTAGAACCAACTTCTGCAGCGTTGAGTCTTTCCTCATTGCTAAGTGCCCAGATATACTGGCCCTGTGTGAGACCAATCTTGACTCCTCTATCCCTTCCTCTGATCTCTCGATCCCTGGATACCTTCCTCTCCTCAGAAAAGACTCTCTAACCCACATGCATGGCCTGGGTGTCTACGTCAAGGACCATCTCCCTCTGGCTAGAGAGTGCTCTCTCGAATCGCCGGATCATTCGTACTTGTGTTTCCGGCTATCTCTTCTCAATGCTGTAAGCTATCTTTTCTTCCTCTACTGCTCTCCATCCTCTCAGGACTGTGGGATATTCGATGTCATTTCTGACAACATAGATAGGGCCCTCTCTGTCCATCCGTACGCTCACATATTTGTGTTTGGCGATTTTAACACCCATCACAACCAATGGCTTAAGAACGCTACTACCGACATCACAGGCATTCATACTCTCAACTTTTCAGTCTCTCAATCCCTCACTCAGATAATCGATTTCCCCACGCGTTTTGCTTACAACCGTGACTGTAAGGCCTCACTCCTCGACCTGTGTTTTACCTCCATCCCTGAGTCTTGTAGTGCTACACAGCTCTGTACTATCGGTAACTCCAATCATGCTGTAGTGTCTGTTAGCATCTCCTTCAGCCCCACCCCTTGCAAGGAGCCTCCTACCATCAGAACCACATTCTGCTACAAACGGGCTGACTGGGACTCGTTTCGTGACTTCCTTCGCGATGTCCCCTGGGATGCTGTATTTAAGCTCCCCATTCAAGATTAGGCTTCAGAGTTCTCTTCCTGGGTTAAAGCTGGAATCGATGCTTTCATCCCCTCCAGGAAATTCAAGGTCAAACTGCGCTCCTCCCCCTGGTTCACAGCTGCTTGCTCAGCCGCCATTGCCCATAGGAACCACTTCTTCCACCGTTTTCGTAGTGATATGTCCGACTCCAATAGACGTCTATTTACCTCTGCCCGTAACGAGTGTAAGCGTATCCTCGACAATGCCAAGTCACTATTTGCTGCTCGGATGAAGGAACGTATTGCATCCCGCAAATTTGGTTCCAAAGATTATTGGCGCCTCTGCAAGAGCGTTCTGAACAATAACAAACCCTCCATTCCTCCCCTGTTCAATCAGTTTGAGGTCCTGACCACCTCTGCCGACAAGGCCGAATGCTTTGCTCGTAAGTTTTCTTCCATTTCTATGCTAGACTCTTCCGGGGTACCCTTGCCCGATTTCCCTCCCAGAACTGAGGCCCTCTTGGACGGATTGCACATAACCCCATCATCGGTATTGGGCATTATTTCTAACTTAGATCACCACAAGGCTACTGGTGGTGACGGGATACCAGCCATTGTCCTGAAGAAATGCACACCTGAACTGGCGCCTGCCCTCTCTAAATTATACAACTGCTGCCTCAAGGAGTCCTGTTTTCCTGACTGCTGGAAGTCCTCAACCATTGTTCCTGTCTTTAAGAACTCTGGTGACCCCTACGACCCTTCCAATTACTGTCCTATCAGTCTCCTACCCCTCTTCAGCAAAGTCTTTGAGGCCATTATCAACACCGAAGTGATTAATCATCTGATATCCCATGATCTGCTCTCAGACAAGCAGTATGGTTTCCGCTTTGCCCGATCTACTGCCGATGTGCTTACGGCCATCACTGAATTTGTCTACCAAGCTATCCATAATAACGGTGAAGCTCGTGCCGTGGCCTTTGACATCTCAAAAGCATTTGATAGAATTTGGCATGCCAGCCTTCTTCGCAAGCTCCAGGGTTATGGTATCACAGGTCGATTGTTTGACCTAATACAATCATTCCTGTCAAACCGGGAATTGAAGGTCGTTCTCAATGGATTCATCTCCAGCTGCTATCCCACTAACGCAGGTGTTCCTCAAGGCTCCATCCTAGGCCCTACTCTGTTCCTCATATTTATAAATGACCTTCCTGACGCCATAGACTCCCAAGTCGGCATCTACGCTGACGACACCACAATTTGCTCCTGCCTCAAACACAAATCTAGTGATGCTGACAAAGTTAACCTGGCAGCTCAAATTGAAAAGCACCTCCAATCAGTTGTGAACTGGGGCGAGAAATGGATGGTTAACTTTAACGCCTCTAAAACAAAACTGCTCTCTATTAACCACCACAAGGATCCATCCCTGCATCCCATTAGAATGTCTGAAGACCAACTTCTCGAGAGCTCCTCTCTGCGGCTGCTCGGTCTCATGCTGTCCGCTGATCTGAGATGGAACAAATACATCGAGTCAGTTGCACCATCCACCACAAGGAAAGTTGGTTCCCTGTGCCGAGCCAGGAAATTTTTCTCCCCAGAATCGATCCTCCAAGTCTATAAATCGACCATTCGCCCTTGCATGGAGTATTGCTGCCATATATGGTCTGGGGCCCCTGCTGTTTGCCCCAGGGTTCTTGATAAGATCCAGAGACGGATATGCAATGTGATTGGCCCTGATCTGTCATTTCGTCTACAGTCGCTCTCTCACAGACGCGATGTTGCCTTGCTCTGCCTTTTTTACAAGTACCTTCACGGTAATTGCTCCGAGGAGCTGCTTTCGCTTGTCCCTAGGCCTCATGAATTTAAATGTACTATGAGGCTGGCATCCCGTTCCCACCCCCACACCGTTGAAACTGTTAGATGTAGACGTATCTTCTACTCCAATAGCTTCATGTCTCGCACATCTCGCCTATGGAACTCCCTTCCCTATTACTGTTTCCCTGACAAATACAATCTCCAACGGTTTAAGTGTAGCGTCAATCGACATCTCCAGTTGCCTTGATCTATCCACTTCCCTTCTCCACATCCTTTCATCTTTCTTTCCTATCTACTCTCGCTCCAAATCTTCTATAACCCCCTTGCCTTGACCGACCCACTGTCTTTCTCTTTCTCCACATCCTCTCCTTTACCACTCCTATCTGCTCTTCCTCCAACCCTTCTATAACCCCTTGCGTGATAGTGGCCTCCAGCCTTGCTTGGGGTGATACGCTTAAAAAAAAAAAAAAAAAATATTTATCATTTTGGACTGGCTGTGCAAAGACTTTGGTTTCCTTGATGCTTACTGTAAGGTCAAAACAAGTTGGTAGTAGACATATTAATGTTGTATATCCAAAAGCACTGTCAAACTAAAGGAGTATATTTTGAGCACCAGAATATTTTTTTCCAATAGCAGTTTCTTTTTCAAATAGAAATAGTATTATTTTTTCATTTGTTATATTGTGTAACAAGAAATATGTTAAATAAGACATGTTTCTTGTATTGCTACATTTAAAATTATTTTCCCCTGGCAATGCCAAGTATGCCTGATAGTCAATAAATAAATGTAAGTTCACTAATCTAAGTTAATTTCTTCATTCATTTATAAACATTATACAATTATGACCAAAAGAAAGGGAACATAATAACTATTAATATTACTTTTTAAATATAATTTGAAAACAGAATGCTTGACTAACATAAAGGTTATTGTAGTATCATATGCAAATGAGATAGGACAAGCATAAAAGGAAAGCAACTGGTGAACAAAACAGCATTATCCAGTGAACCCATTTGCTTAATGTAACATGGAGAACTGTGCTAAGACTGCTACTACAGAGAGATTGTCAAAGTTATAAAATTTCATGCAAAGAAAAAATCACTCATGGCCGAAGGAAGCAGAGCCATGGGTTAGGGTCCACATGGATCATGCACATATCAAAGATAGGGGATTGTTCTTAGTATTAGTGGACTCATATTCAGGATGGCCAGAGGTTGTCAAAATAAAAGACAGAAAAGCCACCACAATCAAGTACTAAGAACTATATTCTCAAAAAATGGAGTACCCCAGACATTCCAATGCACCTGAAGTTTGTGATGAGAACTTATGTGCATGGTTAAAACAGATTGGATGCATCCCATACAAGACACCACCGTATCACCCACAATCTAATGGCATTGCAAAAAGAATGGTGCAAACAGTAAAAATGGGGTTAAATCATTCTCACCACTTAATGAAAGCATATTACCGAAAATGCTCCTCAGTTACAGAGCCATTCCACATGCGGGAAGAAAACTAAACCCATCAGCATTAATGGGAAGGCAAACTAGAGCCCCCATAACTATGTCCTTTTCAACGAAAGAAAAGATATGGTATAGAAAGAACAATGAGGCTGATCCAGAAGAAGCAAGTTTCCTGATGCAAAAAGGACACAACAAAGCTATACTGGAAAAAAAGAGATAAAATATACTAGCATATGCGGATCAGTTTAGAAGTGGAAACAAACAGGATGACTTGGAAATGGAAGATCAAGAACAAGAAGAGACAGAAAGTCACAAAAGTGTAAGGGAGCAGGAAATGGAAGAAAGTGAAAATGAAAAGCCAGACGAGAGTGAAGAAGAAAATGAAGAAAGACCAAGATCACCATTAAAAAGAAGACAAGAAAGACAAAAGCACAGTAGGAGAATAATCAGAAGTAGTAGAAGAAAAAACAAGGGTATACTACCTCTTCGATTCAGGGAGGTGTAGTATTATATGCAAATGAGATAGAACAAGCATAAAAGGAAAGCAACTGGTGAACAAGACAGCATTACTCAGTGAACCTGTTTGCTTAACGTAATGTGGAGAATTGTGCTAAGTCTGTTACTACAGAGAGATATACCCAATATAACAGTTGTGTTACTGATACTAAGAAAAAACTGTAGGAGATTAATGCTTGCTTTAAAAAACAATGTGTAAAGTAGAAACTTTTAAACAAAAATAATTTATATTCTATCATGTACTGCTTAATTAACTTGCATCTTATTTTCTTACAGCAGAAATAGTAGAATTCTTTAAATTTTAATTTTTAGCAATTCAAAAATAGTTAAATAATATTTTTAAAATAACTTATTTAGCATATATAATTATTATTTTAATTAACTATGATGATTATGATTACATATGTGTATGAGCACACACATGCAAATTGCTTAGTGGCTGATTTAGTTGTATATTTCCGATCCATGTCAATGGTCAGTTTTCAAACCTATGCAAATACCAAAAGTTTCAAGACACCAAAACCATTCCTAATTAGAAGATTGATATATCAGAATCTATTTCCATTCTTTGTACAGAATTATGCTATGGTTAAAAAAATATCTATCCTAATAATAACTTTTTAAATGGACAAAATGATTTACTTTTTAACATTTTCTAAATTTAATTGTTATAGAAGTTTATCTACCCATAAATAAGTAAAAGTCAATATGATACAAAATGATATACTTGACAGATAATTAAAACTTTTTTTCATAAATAACACCATTCCATAAATATCTCCATTTCAATCATTATTTCTCATCTATCTTTCCCTACATGCAAGTTACCAATCTGCCACTGCCCTATATGCAAGCTGCTAGTGGTCTGCTAGCGGGGTGTCAATGGCAACACCAGCTATCCTCTGGTGGTAGCCACCAGTAGGCCACCGGTGGACCTCTAGCAGTTCACCAGTGGTAACATTGCCAAGATGAACATGCCAGCAACCCAACAGTGAGCCACCAGTGGTAAATGCTAGTAGCATGCCACCCACCCTACACACAAACCACCAATCTGTCACTGGGTGATATGCCATTAGCATTTATTTCTAGTGGCCCACTGTTGGTTGCCAGCATGTTCGTCTCTGCAATGTTACCACTGGCAGACCGCTAGAGGCCCACTGGCATTGCCCTCAGCAGCCCACCAGCAGGCTAATAGTGGTGCTGTTTTCTTACATTTACACTTCTCTATGTATGCCAGTTATCAAAATCAGATAAGTGTGTAACAGTGGCCTTAACATTGACAAGAAAAAAGTGGAAGTGACAAAAACAAATGGAGATAAGTTGTGTTTGAGATAAGTAAAAGGATTTTTATTTCTGCGATTTACAAGGTTCTATCATTTGCTCATTCCAAGATATTGTATATTAGTCATGAAAGACTGAGACTGCTGGATTTGTTGCTGGCTGAATGCATTGCTGTTGGTGAAAGCACCTTGGATTCACTGCTGCTGGTTTAGTTTACCTGTGGTCCATTGCTAATGCCAGTTGAGTTGGATCTGCCTTTGTGGATGAATTCAGTGTTGGCTTTATAGTGAGTCAATGACTCAGAAACGGCTGCTATGAAAACTGTGTAGGATTTTTCTGATTGGCTAGAAAAGATGTTTTATGACCCTAATATTTTTGGACAATATTCTGGAAGTGTGAGTGCAGAGCCAGACAAAATTAAGGTGTTTTTATCATGAGCTGTGGATGTTAAAACAAGCATTTCCATTTAATTTAAGGACCTAGAATTTTGACAGAGTACAACAAGTGTAAAGAAATGCCTCTTTTATTTTGTATAATGCTAAATTGAATAAATTTATATAATTTAAAAAAAAATTATATAAATTTATAGTTTTAAAAAAATATAAAAGCATTATACTGGAAGAATTATTATTTATTTTAAATTAATATTTTTAAGGTTAAAAATTTTTTTATGGTTATGTTGGACCCCACCTGACAATTGGTGTTAAATGTTTTTACATCTATTATTGTCTGAATAATAGTTATGGAAGAGTTTTGTCCAAGTACTCACTCGTCTACACTGTTGTAGATGCCAGAGACAAAACATTTTAAAATTTAAATGATGATGGGACAATTTTTTAAAGGACAGTGTATCATTGAGACAACAGTAATTTTACAATGATAGCAATAGCTGATACTATAACTAGCATTTTCACAAAAATAACTGACAATCATCAAGAGTTAAGGTTGAAATTTGAATAAGGAAAGACTCTTGATCAAAACTAACTAGTCAATTCTTCCCTTAAAAGGCACCTTTTTTGCCCTGATAGAAATGGCCTTGATCAAATAACCACGCTAATAGGTTGAAAGAGTGAAATGTAAATCTCGCGTGATTTAAACAAACTGTCGAGGTTTGAGCAAAAATCGTCAGCTAAAATGGCGGAAAGACGTAGACGAAGGAGGTTATCCGAAGACGAAAGCGGCGAAGAAGTATCTGAGGATATTAAAGACACTGAAACACGCGAGAGACCATCGGAATGTGTATGTAGAATAATTGTATCAATTTATTTATTTCATGCATTGTGTGTCGTTGGTGTTTTAAAGTGTAAAATAAGTCGCCTGTTGCTTTTTTATTGTAACTTGTATAAGGTCGACATAACTATTGAGTTAGTGTGCTTTCTAAAAATATTCAGGCATTATTTTCAGTTGAATTTGTGGTTCATGCAAAAATGATAACTTGAAATAATATACAAATCCCGTTTAATATCTGGGGTTATTATATATTTCACGTATATGTATTGTATACTTATTTGCAATAAGTCCCATTAGGAAAAGGTAGGCACTTGCCACTTAGTGTCAGTTTTAAGTTACGTCTGATAGTTATAAAAACTGATTATGGTTATTCTGTATTCATTTTTTAACATTTTACAAAAAATAAATTGGTTTAATTAGTCACATTTGACATAGTTCGAATCAAATCTAAAATGTATCTTATTACTTAAAAATACTAAGTCTTCAGGGATGATGGCTACTGACCCCCGACTATGTGACCAGTGACTTGTTAGGATTGCCTGCTGCTACCACCTAAGTCAAAAAACTGAATTTGTACACATTTTTTATGTTTGCTACTATAAGCTCGAAATGTTATTCTTGAAAAGGAAGCAACTATATCGAAGCTCGTAGTTCTTAGGAAACTTGAACCAAATTTTTACTACAGCAGCCGCGATTATCTTGTTTGATGATAAAAAAAGCATTATTGATTGACTCTTTCATTTTTTTTTTTCTTCCTTTAAAAATTAAAACCATGAAATATTCATGATTCCTTATTTGTTTTTGTTTTTTTCGCCAAATCTTAATCGAAATACTTTGTGTTTATTTCAAACAAGATTTTATTGCTGATGGTTTTTGAAGTCTCGAAAGATGTATTGAATTGATGACGAATGTTGTTTTTCTTTTTGTTAGCCTTTATGATTTGTTATCTATTTAAAAGAATTAAAGAATTTTTGTACAGTCAGTCACATTCCAAACTGTTAAATGCTGAACCATCTTTTTCAAAAAGAAAAAAAAAATCAAATATATTCTATTTTACATGCTTCAGAAACAAATGAAAAATACCTTTTTTAAAATTAACGACGAAGATATTTCCTGTTTTGTTTTTTTTTTTTTGCTTTCCGGGAAAGGGTTTTTGATACTTCTTCAGCACGTGTACTATAAAACTTAAAACAACCCTAACTAAATCTATTTAAATATTAAATCGTGATAAATCTTAAATGTTTATTATTGTTGATTTTTTTTTTTTTTTTTTTTTTTCTGATAAAATAAATAAAACTTCATTTTTTTCTTTTCGCCAACTACTATTGAACATCCGGGTTAAGTGTAAACATTCAAAGAAATTTATCGTCCTCTTTTATGCCAAAACATTTTGAATGTCGCCGATCTTTAGAAATTGTAAATATGAAAACTTTTAATACATTATGCATTGTTTTGTTTCCAACAAATTTTCTATCGATACACGTGCTTCTTGATAAATTTGAATGGCCCCTATTGTTGATGTCCCAGGGACTTGCTTTCTCACAAAACAATCGTTTCTTGTTGTTGCAATATGAAAACACGCACATTACTCAGTTGTGTTTTTAAATATCCGTAACAAAAATATGGAGTTGTAGTTCAAGCTTGGAAAATTAATTTTCCAAGCTTGAACTACAACTCCATATTTTTGTTACGGATATTTAAAAACACAATTTACCGCCATTAAATTTTGGAGTAAACTAGTAAAAAGTGAAGATTTGACTTTTTTTTTTTTTTTTTTTTTTTTTTTTCAATCACAAATGGTATATTAATTTTTTATGTAGGTACCTCCACTGAATTTTTGATACCAAAGTTTTAAAATTAAATTTAAAAAATGGAAAAGCATTCTTAAAGATTTCATAGCTTTAATTGAAAGCTGAAGGATTAAATTTATTATTTCCAGTAAGTAAAATATTCTGGTGTATTTATTTCAGATAGAAATTATATTGGTTGGAATGTCAAACTTAATTTCGATTTCTTAAAATTTTATTAAAAGCAGCCATTTTCTTAATTTTAAGAAATTTGTAAACAAACAAACTTACCGATTTTAAAACTCTTCCAAAAATATATATTTCTGACACGTTGAGTAAAATTAGAAAATTTAAAGTTCTGATTTGAAATAAATAGGCCGCGTAAAAAGCATGATTAAAAAAGGCCCCAAACTCAATATAAAATAAAAACAAAGTTTTGTCATCAAAATGTTTAAGGGGAAATACCAAAACCAAAGTTTTTTTTTTTTTTTTTTTTTTTTTAATTTTTTACTACTCATTTCCTGCACGTTCGAAATTTTGGTTAAAAATCTTTTCTTTTTTTTTTCTTTTTTTACGACAGCGGCGAACTAGAGAAAAAGGTTAGTTTTATTTTGCGCTTTTTCCGAGGAAAAACATTGATTTGGAAATTCTTTCAAAATTCAAATGATTGTTAGATTTTATTTTAAATGAAACTTTCAGGACTTATTCAGAAATGAATGAAATTTTTTTTTTTTTTTTTTACATATGTTACAACCCACTTACATAATTTCATGAAATTTCGAGAAGTTAAATTTTTAATGGGGCGGGGGTTATTAGTTAAAAACAGGACTTTTAGAGAAAGTAAATCCTCTTCATTTTTTTTTTAACAGTTTGAGTTACCCGTTTCATCGAAACCCTGTTCTGAATTGTAAAATTTTAAAAAATGCTATAAAACTATGACGCTATTTAATTACAAAAGCTTTTAATTTATATTAAGGACACTATTGTCTGAAGAAATGAATTTTTTTTTTTTTTTTTTTTGATGAATAATGAATTTTTACAGGAATATTTGTCTCTTTTCTTTTTTTAAAATTTTACTTATAATAATAGTTCAAAAATCGTTTAAAATTCTTCATTGCTTTCAAGAATGTGGTTTGGTGATATCATTAAGTGAAAAGTAAATTTATGAATAAAAATTTGAAAAGTTCATAACAACCTGAATATTTTCTAAATAATTTTTAGTGAAAAAACGTTCCTAATTTCTACCTATGGGAATCTATACATGACATAATACTTAAAAAAGGTCACGTGATTAAGTGTCGTTTGCAATTATTTCACTTTTAATTCAGTTCTGTTTCATCATTAACGTCTTTGTAAATCATCCCTTCAAAATATCAAAAATAGTTTTACTTTTCTTAATTGCTATTTCACTAAATATTTTAATTTTATATATTTATTTTAGTTTGGGTCATACTTCAATTAATTAATTTTTTGTTTAAGTTAGTGAACTTATGAGCCTAGAGATGAAATGCAAATTTCATAAAGCTTCTTAAAAACTTAACAAACGTCAATAAAATATTAAATAATTACTCAAAATATGTTAATTTGTAAAAATTACTAGGTATTTAAAAACTAAAAAAAATGTTTTCACTTAGTTTTCATAAATATGTAATTTCTGGTCATCCATAAGAGCTGTCATCACCTTAAGAGCTTCTCAATAAATCAATAAAGATCAAAGAAAGAGGAACTCATCGTTAAGAAATGCTGGTTTCTTAGTAAGTAAGTAATATTACTTCAAATCAGATTAATTTAACTTTAAATTTTCTAATTTTAGTCAAATAAGATGTCACAGATCTATAATTTAATTTTGAAAGAATTTTAAACCCAATAAATTTGTTTGTTTACAAATTTCTTACAAATTACGAAAATGGCCACTTAAGAAAATTTTTTAAAAATCGAGCAGTTATTTGACATTCCAATCTCTATAATTTCTATCTGAAATGCACCAGAATATTTTACTTATTGGAAATAATAAATGTAATCATTTAGCTTTCAATTAAAACTAGAATTAAATCTTCAAGAATGCTTTTTCATTTTTTAAATTTAATTTTAAAACTTCAGTATCAAAAATTCACTGGAGGTACCTACATTAAAAATTAATATACAACGATTTGTGATTGATCGGCCCTTTTTAACTGAAGCGATGTTTGATGGATGATTGTGTGACAGTGATGACAGCTAGTATGGATAACTAGAATTGACATAAAATTTATGAAATCTAAGAACACATATTTTTTTTTTGTTTGTTTTTAACTGCTTAGTAATTTTTACAAATGAACATTTTCTGCAATTATCTAATAATTTATTGACTTTTCAAAGATGCTTTATGCAAAAATAAAAATTTTTTTTAATGCTTTAACATTTTCTTAAATTAATTTCTCTGTAAAGAGACAAAACTCTTAGCTCACGTGACCTTTTCATAATGTCATGTTTAGCCTTTCATAGATGAAAAAAGGGAACAAATTAAGTAAAAAAAAAAAAAAAAGATTGTTTTAAAAATAGAATAGTGTAACTATATTTATTAATCTTTTCAGTTTTGGATTCATAAATTTTGTTCGCACTTAATTACTATATCACATCCAGGAAATAGCCCAATACAGAATTTTACATGATTTTAACTATTATAAATTATCATAATTAAAATTTAAAAAAAGAAATAATAATTCTTGTAAAAATTCATTATTCATCTGAAAAATGTTATTTCTTCAGCCAATAATGTCCTTAATATAACTTATTTTCGAAAGCAATTAAAAGTTTTCCTAATTAAATAATGTCATAGTTTTATTGCATTCATTAATTTTCATTTCAGAACAGATTTTCAATCAGAATAGTGCAAGTTGTGGGGGGTAATTAGGTTATTCAGATTCTCCAAGGAGTCCTACTTTTAACAAATAAAATAATAATAAAAAAAATCTGGAAATAGAAAGCTTTTTTGCAAAATTTCATGAAATTAAGTAGATGGGGTGTAACATGTGTTAAAAAAAATATATATATATAATAATAATAATAATTTCATTTGTGAATAAGTCCAGAAAATTTGATTAAAATCAGACAATTATTTGATTTTTACAAGAATTTCCAAATCAATGTCTTTTAACAGGAAATTATGCCACTGTTATGACATAAACAAAACAAGATTTTATCCAAAATTTTGAACCTGTTAGAAAGAATTAAAAAATTTCAAAAAATTAATTTTATGGAAACTTGAGAAATTCAGCATGATAATTTTAGTGACTATATTAGCTAAAAGCAGAACTCTTTAGAGAATTTAAATCATCAATTTTTTAAATTTTTTTTACATAAAAAATCTGCTCTGAATCATAAAATAAAAATGCAATAAAAATAAGACATTATTTAATTAGAAAAGATTTTTATTGCTTTTATGAATAAGATATATAAAGGATATTTATTGTATTGAAGAAAAACATTTTAATGAATAATGAATTTTTACAAGTTTTTCATTTTTTTTTTTTATATATTTTTTAAAAAATTTCAATTAGAATAATTTATAAAAATTTTAAATCTTTTAAAATTCAGTTTCAATGATGTTAGGGAATATTGTTATTAAATAAAATTACATTTACTAATTGTAAATCGTAAAGCTTATTACAATTTACAAACTCCATATATTTTAAAAAGTACTTTGAATTGTTTTTGTATGTGTATAAATGTGCCAATTTTTGTAGATGCAGATGTTATTGAAAAGTAAGACTATATTAAATTTAAAGCCAAAGTATTTAAAATTCAATAAAATATTAGAATATGGAAAATATTTTCTAACATTAAGATAACTGAATACTTAGAAATTATATCTAAAAAAAAAAAAAAAAAAAAAAGGCATACACATTAAATTCAATTATTTTTTTTTTTTACTTATAAAGCCCCCATCGAACAACTTTAAATAAATATCCATCTGTCATCAAGCTGTCAATAGATTAAATAAACTGCTACCAATGTATTTTTTTTAAAAAAAGCAGTTAATTTAAATTTTGAAATAGAGCAAACTATTTTGTTTAGTGGAAATATTAAATTTCATCTAATTAACTTAAAATAAAAGCTTTAACAAAGATTTCTCATATTTAAAAATTCATTTTAAACTTTTCGCATCGTCAATCTGTTAAACCAAACCAGAACATTCTCTAACATGTTGATATTTCTTGTTTTTAAATGTACTTTTACATCATTTAAGTTTAAAGTTCTGAATTGGGTTATAAGTTGATTTCAAAAAGAGAATATTATCATTCAAAGTTTTATATTTATCATTAAATAAATAGTTTTTGTTCACATTAGAACAAATATATGAAGGAAAAAAGTTGCACATTCATCAAAAAATTTAGTTTCAGACCTATCTAGTTTGTGATGTTCTTTCAGCAGTTGAGGTTTTTATATTGTGCTAATTCAAAATTTATAAATAGAATGTATTTTTCCCTCCACTCTTATGCTTCCCCTGTGGGATTGCTTCTTTTTTATTTCATGTTACACCAAATAAACAATTGTATGAAATTCACTTATTTCAGTTAAATTTTATAATCTAAGATCACTTTTAATGTATTGTTATAATCAGCAAAAAAAAAAAATCTTCAATAAAAACATTTTGATTTAATATATTTTAACATATATATTCTTTTAATAAACATAAAATAATTTTTCTTAAAACTGACTGAGACCAATTTTAAATGTATTTAATTAAATGTTTAGATTTTGGTAGAGTTGTACAATAGGCACTGAGACCAGAAATAATCTTATAGATTAAGTGCTCTAAATCACAGATATCAAAAATATTTCTACAATTTAGTAGGGAGTCCAGCTTGATATGTAAATTTATTGTAAACTAACCTTCCCTACCCCCTGTGGAAGCCCAAACAAAATATGCCCAGTCCATAAGATAAAATATAAAACAAGCAAATACATAACAAATTTTGAAATTTGTAATCTGGTGTTCTGTTTTTTTGTTTTTTAATATATATATTTGTATTGATTTAAACATTTCAAAATTTAAAAAATAACATTAAATTTTTTTAAAAAATCTCATTTTTGTTTTGCCTTCTGTAAGAGGATAACTTATAGCAAATTGGACCCCCTATTTTATAAAAAAAATTTTTTTTTATTTAGTGCTTAATATGAAAAAAAAGGAAAGCTTTTCTGGCAATAATAACTATTATTATATTTAACGATGTAAGGTTATATATTCAAAGTAAAATTGTTCAAATTTTTTTTTTTTTTTAAAAACATCTTACTCATAATTTGTTTATTGAATGCTGTAAAAGAGATGGTATTATGGTATTTATTTACATTTGTAACAAATTGTTCGATAAAACATTTTCTCAGTGTCTTCTCAAAATTTGGTTTATGAGTAATGTACACAGAATTTAAAGTGAAAATTTATAGGTGTCAAGTGATATGAATAATATTTATAAAGATTGGAGCCCTGTCGGTGGGGCTTCAGAATATGCCGACTGCACCTCTGCAGAGGGTAAAAGCCCCTCAATGAGACCGCCTGTTGGCCGTGGGTGGTGACCCGTAATGCCTGGAGATGGGATCCTGTTGGCTGAGCAATCCACGACCAGGAGTTAGCGGTAGTGGTTCTGCAACACTCCACTTCGGCCCTAATCTGGGCTAGACTGGTGGTTGGATAGGCCTGATCCGATCAATTGGCTGGTCACGTCATGCACTAAATCAAATTTACTAAACACGAATATATGCTCACGCTCCTCATCAGATTATAAACTGATTTAGTAGCGGTGGCTGTAGGGTCAATTGACAATGGTGACAATGGGACAAACATTGCTGTATCCCCTTGACCCTTCCTATTTTGTTACTTGGATAGGAAAATAGAGACCACAAGTGCTTGAGTCTTACATCATGTTCAAGTATATCAATCCTGTAGCTCTGAAGTTCCCGGGCGAATGGGTTTCCCCCCCCTGGCATTTTCCAATATATAGGACTCCACGGAGGGTGGGGAGCAGGATTGACGAAGGAAAAAGAAAAACCTATTATGAGCTATAAAACACCAAGTAAAAAAAGATTTCTGGAAAATTCAGACAGTGAGCCCGATGAGCAACCAGACACCTTCCCACATTTTATTGTTCTAGAATCTAACTCAAGCAGACCACTGACCATGCTATCTCCTTTCCTCATACAAAAAACTATTTCAAATATAACAACACCAAAAAATGTCACTAAATTGAAAAATGGAACTTTATTAATAGAAGTTCACAATCAAAAACATGCCAAATCTTTACTTCAAACACATAAATTTCATGACATTAATATCAAAACTTATCCCCACCAAACTCTAAACAGCTCCAAAGGAGTCATTAGAAATAAAGAGCTTTCACTATGCACAACAGACAAAATTCTAAATGAATTAAAAAATCAAGGTGTCACTAATGTGAAAAGAATCTCAATTAAAAAAAATGAAGTAATATACACTAACACCTACATACTGACTTTCAATTCTTCTCAATTACCAAAAACAATAGACATTGGATACGTAAGAACCAGAGTGGAACAATATATTCCAAACCCGTTACAATACTACAAATGCCAGAGATTCGGTCATCGCAAAGACCAATGCCGAAGGGAACAAACATGTGGTAACTGTAGCCAAATAAATCCAAACCATCTAGAAGAAAGCTGTCCAAACAAAGCCTTTTGCTCAAACTGCCAAGAAGAAAACCATTCACATTCCAAAAATTGCCAAATTTATAAACAGGAAAAAGAAATCATAACTAAATATCAAAAAAATACTACATTTCAGGAAGCCAGAAAAAAAGTCACAAGTTACCAAAGAGACACACATGCAATGGTAGCTCAAAAATAAAATAAAATACACACCGACAACCTACAGACTTTTCTTCTCAAACTTTGAATCTCATGAGGGAACTAAAAAACCTACTCGACGAACTTAAAACCATCATTATGGAACTCAGAACAAACTCTAATAATCAAATTAACAAGGAACAACTCATCAACACTGATGCCAAAATAAATGAAAAGAGTAAACTTACAAAGAAAAATCTAGAAACAATCGCCCATGAAACCACACAACCTCACGATCCAAAACCTGAAAGATCTCAATCTCTAACTAGATCAAAAACATATAACTACAAAAACACAGTAACCTACAAATTAGAAACGGAACAGGAAAGCAAAAACCAAAAAATAACAAATCAAAAGGTAAAAACAAACCAAAAAACACTAGAATCAAAAACCACAAAGATAAACCCAAAACAGAAAAAGACAAAGAAAAACCTGAAAGTATGGACTTTCAAAACTACTCTACAGTATAATATTTAAAAATAAATAAATAAATAAAAAAGCTACTCTATGAAAAATAACAATAACGTGAACAACAAGCTCTTCCAAATCAAGCCAACTTTAGGCGAGTGGAAGCTGGCTTCAAGAAAATTAAGAAGAGAACAAGTTGTAATATCTAGATTACAATTGGTCACACAAATTTCACTCACTCATTTATATTTAAACAAGAACAACCACCACAATGCTTAACATGCCGAATTACTTACACAGTCAAACACATACTGGTAGAATGTCAAGCTCTTGCCACCGCCAGAAAGCATTACCTTAAAACTAATAACATGAAAGACATTTTTGAGAATACCCACACGAATGATGTCCTTGCTTTCTTGAAAGAGACAGGATTTTACACAAAAATATATCTCATCCCAACTCTAACTACTCCACCAAGGTACCATTCGAATGTAGTAACTCTGATATAGCAACTCGAATACAACAACTATGTCAC
Organism: Acanthosepion esculentum; assembly: GCA_964036315.1. Taxonomy (NCBI): domain Eukaryota; kingdom Metazoa; phylum Mollusca; class Cephalopoda; order Sepiida; family Sepiidae; genus Acanthosepion; species Acanthosepion esculentum. Next base: position 43,519,871 of record OZ038496.1, on the reverse strand, counting down.
AACAACTTCAACATAACTACCTCGATGAGCACAACAACTTGACATGTAAAATAACCTTGTTGCTCATAACAATCTTGATGTGTACAACAGCCTAAAGGTGCATAACAACTAAGGAGTACAACAACTTTAGAAAGCAAACCATATAAAAAAAAAAGAGGAAAAAAACAAACTTTTTCAGCATTAAATGGCCCAACGAAGGTCGATATGCTGGTTAAACAAACAAACAATCTATCAAGATTGTTTATATCATTTTAAATGCCATTTAACTGAATTCTTTTTTGTTCTTTTAATAATTCTTAGAATATAGTTCTTTGCCATATTTCATTAGATACATGCGATAATTTTATCCTTAAAATTTCAGAATGTACAAAAAATTTAACTTTATCAGGTTGCAACCAAAAATCTATAATTTTAATACATTTTTGTGTCTTTGACATAATGCCAAGATTCTTTTTTTAATGAGAGAATAGAATATAAATTTCTATATCTCAGCAATGTTAAGTAATTAAATGACAAAATGGAAAAATTCTTGTTTCGTTCTCTAAAATAACTTTGTCAGACTGAAATAATGTTATTAGTGATGGAAATATGTTTGGAGGAGATATAAATGTAAACATTGGTTATAATTATGCACTGAGAAATGCTGAAGATGTGTAAATGTTAAGTTTTTAAAATTTATTTTTCTTTCTTATGTGTCAAAATTCCTAACCTCACCAATCTCATGTGGTTTCCCTATTCTCTTGTTTTGTTGATTTTTTTTTTTGAAATTGTGACAGCAAATATTATGCCAAGAAAGGTAAAATAAGCAAATTTCTGTTATGTCCTTGTGCAAGGGAGTTGTAATTGTTATGGCAAGGAATACAATGAAAAAAATTGATTAGTACTCAATAATACTAACATATATTGCACTCAGAAACAGAAATAAAGCAATTTGAAAGTTAGTAATGAAGTCATGGTCAAAATTAATAGAATACCACACCCTAAAATTTGTAGTGTAGACTCTTTTCTGTCTAAACATTCTGCAGATATCTAAGTGCTTAGTGAAACTAATATAAACTCTTGCTATAAATGAATTCTCTGTTCCAGGCTATCTTCCTCTTTGTCAACAAAGATTCTTAATGTTTACATCCAGAAAAATCTTCCAATGGCATGAAAATCATCTCATATGATTCTTTCATGAGATTTTGACTTTCTTAATTACACTCTTTTTTTTCCTTCATTGCTCCCTTTCTTCTAAGTACTGTTACATATTAGACAATATAGAAATCTCTCTCTCATCTGCAAATATCTTTGTTTTCTGATTTTAATGCTAATCATGTCAAGTGGCTTAATCATTCTAATGTTACTGGTGGTGTTAATATTCAGACTTTCAATTTTTCCATTGCTCAGTTTCTCAGTCAAATAAATTTTCCTACTTTCTTCCCTAATAATTATGATCAACATGTTTCTTTACTAGATCTGTTGCTTACCTGCTAGCTCTTGTCGAGTATCACAAATCTGTCCTCTTGGCAATTCAGACCACACTGTAGTATCTTGATATTTCTTTTGACATGTCTATTAGGCATGAACCTCCTATTCACAAGACTTCTTTCTGTTACCAGTGTATTGATTGGGATTCTCATTTCCTAGTTTTCTTGGAGTGAATTTTTTTTAATATTCTTATTGAGAATTGTATCAGAGGTTTCTTTCTGGGTAAAATACTTTTGTGTCTTTTTGAAAATACAAGGTGAAACCACAATTTTCTTGACTCACATCTGTAGTCTACAGGAATCACTTTTCTTTTTTTTTCAGCTGTGCCAACATGATAGTTCTGACAAAACAGAATGTTTTACTCGAATTCTCTTCCAATTCTACTTGACTAATTTGGAGTATGTTTGACTTTTCAATCAGAACTGAGTTTCTACTGCATGATATGCATACAACTCTGTCTGTGATGGTTTCTTCTATTATCTCTAAACTGGATCCCCACAGACCATGTGAATTTGATGGTATCCTTGCAATAATCCTTAACAAATGTGCTCCTGAACTGCCTCTCTAAACTTTACAATAAATGCCTTGTTGCTTCTTGTGTTCCTGCTTTTGAAAATCCTCTTCTTTAGTTTCATTCTTTAATAACTTAGGCAACTTGTCTGATCCTTCTATCAGACTTCTACCTCTTTTTGGCAATGTACTAGAGGCTCTAATCAACTCCAAATTGGTTAAGCATCTCACTTTGCAAAATTTTCTTTCAGATAAGCAATATGGCTTTCACTTCTCTAGGTCAACTGCTGATGTGCTAATGGTTACTCCTCTCATGCTTTAGATAAGAATGGTGAAGCTTGGGCTCTTACTTTGGATATCTCAAAGGCATTTTACAGGGTTTGGCATGCTGGTGTTGAAAGGTTTGGTATTTCTGGATAAAGTTTTCATCTGATTCAGTCTTGTTTTTGTTTTTTTTTTTGTTTTTTTAACAAATCACAAAATGAAAGTTGTCTTAAATGGACACTCTTCTAGATCCTTTTGCATTAATGCAGGTGTCCTCCAGGGCTCTATCCTTGGACTTACATTGTTCCTAATTTTCATCAATGACCTTTTTGATGTCATCATTCCTCAACTCGGTATCTATGCTGATGACACAATTATTTACTCCTGTCTAAATAGGAAGTATGATCAGTTCAATAAAGTCAAATTAACAGCTGATCTCAAAAATGACCTACAATCTGTTTACTAGGGCAAGAAATGTATTGTAAGACCCCCCCCCCCCATCTGTTCTTTTTTTATCTTGGAGAACTTTTTTTCCCCTTCTATCAGCATATGTTGATGTTAACCTCCAGGAGAGTGACTTATTGTGCCTTCTCAGACTTTTCCACTGTTTTCCACTGATATGAAATGGAAACGTTATATTGAATCAATTGCTAAGTTTGCTGTTAGGAAAATTAATTCACTGTGTCATGCTAGACAATTTTTCTTGCCATAATCTATAAATCTAACATTCGTCCATCCATTAAATATTGCTGCCACATCTAGTCTGATGCTTCTTTTATGTATTTAGAGATTCTTGATAAAATCCAAAGAATCTACAATGCTATCACTCCTAACTTGGCATCTTGGCTACAGTGACTTTCTGTCAAAATCCAAAGGCATATTGGAATAGTGAATTATGCCTTCCAAAAGTTAAGTATTAAGAAACAGGAAGATTTTGATAAAAACAAAGAAAGGTGTACTGGGTTGTTATGTTATATTGGTCCTCCTATGTGGCAGTGAATGCTAGATCATCTCCTCACAGATGAAGAGACTTGAAACAACAGAAATGTGATTCTACAGAAGGATGCTGATAATACCATGGACTGAACATGTGAGCAATGACAGTTTTAGAGAAAATGGAAACAAAAAGTATACTTAATATCAGAAAGAGTTTAAATTTCTTGGACACATAATGAGGAAAAAGAGCTTATAAAATTTGGCACTCACTGGACATTGGAGGCAAGGACAGGAAAACAGCACATAACCTACCCTTTAACAGGCTTGTGTAAATTGTTGGCATAGTGTTTAAGGAAGATGGCAAAAAGACAATTTACTAAGAACTACAAAAGACAGGAAATTGTGGAGGCCTATGTTCCTTCAGAAAATGGTTCATGGGCCAAGGAATGTTTCAATTTAATTGCTATCATTCAGCAAGAAAGTTCCAGTATGAAACTTTGCTGGGTATTTCTGATATATTGGGTTCAAGATAAGCTGGACAAACCTTTTTTCTTTTCTTTTTTGTCAAATATTGTTAAATTTAAATTTTGAGGGTGAATATGAGAATTTTTTACACTTACAAAAAAAATTCCCTTGAATAATAAATATATATTCAAATTCAACTGTGAACATACTGAAATTTTATGTAATTTTTTATTTTATTTATTTTATTTATTTATTTTTTTTTTTTTTTTTTTTTTGTTGAATTTCTGTGGTATTTCTTTCATCCACTAAAGTTTTCAAATTTTTTATGAAAGACAACTTCAAACCTTATAGTTCACCCACTATATTGATGAGTGTCTTTTCTCCTTTAAGATGAGAAATTGATATTTGTAAGTAGATACGAGTGCAGCTAATTTGAAAAACATCACTATGAAATCAACTTTGAAAATATGGAAAATTGCTGTTCTGCATTGGAATTGTGACAATTGAAAGGGATGTAGAATAAAAACTAATCATTACACACAAAAAATTGTATTTTTAGAAAGGGATTACATTTTATTTACTAATTTTTTTTTTTTTTTTTTTTTTTTTTTTTACACAGGAAAGTGAAGATGAACATCTTGTGGAAGGTAAGAAATGTTAATGTATTTAAATTGTTTGTACGCATTTTGTATTTTAATTCTTTATCATGCAAAGAAAATTTGACAATCTTTTAACTTTCAATTTTATATTTGTTAAAATGTCAAAGAATCTATCATTAGATGTGTAATGTCTATATAATGGTTTATTCAATATTAAATTTTTACCATTCTCACACTTTTGAAATTCTTACAATTCAGTATAAAGTTTTTCTATATAATATTTCCTCATTAGACCCTTCAGTTATCTTCTTTTTTTTTCATTTGCATTAAATACATTTCTTTCTCAGATGTAGATGTGTCAGATTATGAAAGTGTGACTGAAGGAAAAGAACCTGAAGTAAGTAATGCAAATCCATTCTTGTTAATTGCATAGTGTCTTTAATACAATTAATCACCAAAGCTTTCAACTTGAGTATCAATTTGATTACTTCAGACTAATTTCTGCTTTATTGGGTGTGAGAAGGGCAGATTCATAAATCCATAAAGTGGCACGCATGCCCTCTCAAGTCAAGGTTCAATATTATAAAATATGGCACATACTCAAGGGAGTTCAGAAAGCAGCCTGAATAAACCTATTCACAATGTTTACAACATCTTAAAATTAGATACAAATTGTCATGATTTACTTGGTAATTATTTTGTTACAATTCTAGATTTTCAATAATAAAAATTGGCTTATATGGAAAAATATAAATAGTAAAATAAGTGGAAAGTACAATTAGTTACAAAATGTTAATATAAATTACATTCTAGAACAATACATTTAGTTTTCTTATAGAAATGTTAAAGAAAATTTTAAAAGATGTAAATAGAAATTGCATATTTAAAAAAAATGACTGTTTAATAATTTCAAAGTTGCTTTCAACTGAGTATAATCTTAAATTATTGATTTGTTCACAAAGGTTTTACTTCTAGCTCTCAGTTTTTGTTTTTTTTTTGTTTTTAGGAACTTTGATACAGATAAGGGAAAACCTTTTATATTACTGTAAATGTTTCATGTGTTCTCCCAGATTCACTCTTATTGCTTCCTGTTTTAGATAACTTTTCATAGACTCTTTATTTTACTTCTTTTTAATATACATTATAAAGGACTTTAACATTAGTTTTTTGCCAATGAAGGCAAAAAAATTCAGCATGTTAAAATTTTTTTTAGCTGTATTAGAAGTAAGTTTTTGATAAGTAGGTATCTACCATTTTAATAAAAAAAAATTATTGCAACATTAAAGATTTTCAATTATAAAATCATTTTTGCTTGCTATTGTTGGGTTTCTATAATTTCTACTAATGATTAAGTAAATTGTTAAAATTGAATCAAATTTTCATTGTTTTGTTTTATATCCTCTAGACAAAAATACTTCTAGTCAAACTGATTTAATTTTTTTTTTAATATAATATCCCTCAGGAGGATGGTGTTGATAATGAAGATGATGATGAAAGTGAAGAAGAGAGTGAGGAAGACAGTGAGGATGAAAGTGAAGAGGAGGAAACAAGTGAAGAGGATGAAGAGGAAGATGACAGTGATGTTGGAGTTGATTATGCTGATGATGGACTAGAAGAAGAGCGTCAAAGTGGTGATGGAGAGGTAAGTCAGCACTTGTTGATTTCTTCCTTAACCAAGCCAGTTTTTAAAAATGTTAGTTTCTATTTCAACTTAAATGTTTATTAAAAAATTTACTTTATTCAGTTTGCCTAGAATTTGTTTTCGCAATTACTCCCATTATCTATTTATACTGAAATATAACTTGCCAGTTTTGATCTACTCTTGTTACAAAATATATACAAATATGATGAAGCAGCAGTAATATATGCTTGAAAGCTCATGAAAAACAAAAAAGATTTTAACATTAAAGAACTGTTTAAAATTATACCTCTAAATACAATCAAATGTAACATAAATGATTATTACCAAAGTCTCTACCATAACTTTTAATTTTTTGCATTATTATTACTAATTTAATTACTCTCGGTGTGTGTGCACATTTCTGCAGGAACAGCCAGGTGAGGAAAAAGATAAAGAATTAGATGATGATGAAGATCGTAGAAATCCTGCTTATGTGCCAAGGCGGGGAGCCTTTTATGAGCATGACACTCGGATAACTGAAGATGCAGAAAAAGAACAACAGCGGCTTGCGTAAGTTCCATGTGCATTTTGAAAAAATTCTATTAAGCATTTAGATATACTTAAATTTAATTTATTAATAAATTATTCAAAGCTATAAATTATATTTCCTTTTATTTTTTTTAAAATCAAACTTTATGGAAGCCTACTCTTTTATACTCATAAAACAAAATACATATCTTTCACACAATTATGTCCAAGATAATGGAAACAGTTGTCCTGTATCTTGAAATTGCATAAGAGAACAACTTGTCTCTGAAAATTAAAGTACATCCAACAAAATGTAAAGTTGACTTTGTGATTAATTCAATCTTGAAAGCATAATAGAAATTAATTCTGAACAAATACTGTGTTCATGGTAATTTTGTTAAGCTTTACTGTGCATTCTACTCTATTTGAAAACTTTATCATTAATTATAACTGAAGAAACAAAATATAGCTTTTCTATAAACAGGATGTCATATTTATAATGGTCATCCTCTTTGGGTTTATTTGAACTAAATATTGTACTAATTATTAATGTACCAATAGATTATATTTCTATAGAAATAAAAATATACATTATGAATTCATAATATTCAGGATTTTTATGCACAAGGAACTGAATCTGGAAAAAAAATATACCAATGTATACATATATCAATGTCTTAAAAATAGAGGCAGTCAGGTAACAATCCTCTCCCAGCCAGTTGTATTAGCTTTTAGTTATAAAAACACTTCATATTATTAAACACCTTTCCATCAAAATAAGCATTTTAAAGACAATTTTATACATTTATCAAAAGTCTATATCAAAACTACCCGAGAACTTTAAAATCTTAAATCAGTGGTTCTTAACCTTGTTGGAAGTACTGAACGCCACAAGTTACATTCATGCATTCACCAAACACCTTGTAATTGGTGGGGGAAAAATGATTTCTTCAAAACATAAGTATATATTTTATTAGTGCACAAATGAACCAGGCATCAGTTGCACAAGAAATCACTATGTTCAAAGAGCAAAACCAACAAAACATGACTTTCACACACAAAAAAAAACCATAACCCAATGAAGTGCCACTCTCATATCATTTTCACAACAGTCTATTCCTTTTCTTCGTTTTCATGTCTACCATCCTGGAAATGGATTGCTCACAAAGATACATTTTAACAAACAGTATGAGTATCTCAAAAGCTTTCTTAACAATAATAGGGTATACTATGATTTAGTGACACCAAAATGTTGAGAACATTGTTGTTTTGAAGAGTTGCTTTTGAACCTTGTTCTGCTGAAGTTCAATGATTTAATTGCGGTATTCATCATTGACATCTGCTGTTGCAACACTAAACATAAACAGCTCTCTCTGCTGGGGAAGTATATGTTGCAAGCTTATCCAAGTGCATGGCAATTGCTTGCTTCATTTCCCCAGACAATCTTACACAGTTGTTGAGCAGGGGAAAATTTGTGATGTTGTTATTCTCTGTTTATCCTTTCCATAATGATAGCTTTTTTTTTTTTTTTTTTTTTTTCTTTTTTTTTTTTTTTTCTTTTTTTTTTTTTTTAAGCCTTCAGGATTTCTTCTGCTTTGATGACGTTGGCTCCACTGAACTGCACCTGTCAATTGAGAGCTTTGAGAATATCTGCCATGTACACCAAAATAAGAAAGAACTCAGAATTTTCAACGCAATCTGTATGACAATGTTGGTGCTCTTGCAAAGAACTGGGCTAATTCCACACACATAGCAAAAACATAAGTCAGTACCTTTCCCCAGAAAAACCACCAAACATTAGAATGGCACAGAATTACCTCAGATTCAGAGCCCATTTCATTACACAGCTCTTTGAAGATGCAGTACTTCATAGCACTATTTTGCATATAGTTCACACATTCCACTACAATTTTTAGTACTTTTACCAATTCAAGTAATGTTTTTGTTGCCATTGCATGCCTGTGCAGAACACGGTACATAACAATATGTGGTGCATCAGTATTCACCAGCACTCCAAAACACTGACGCTCCATCCAAAAAAAAAACTGCAGAAACCATATTCCATGAAAGATTGTCTCTGAAGATGTCCTTCACAAGTTAAAAATAAAAAAAATCTTCCTTTATCACATCATCTTTCACATAGCATACAAATACAAGCTGGCCTAGATTGAAGACTTTGGTGATCTTGTCAAATTTGAGACTGAATTTTGCTGGGCTTGTAATCAGATTTGCAACTACTTGGGCCAAGACGTCATTGCTCATGTCTGCTGCTGAAAGTGTCATTTGAAAGAGGAATTTGGGTTAACTTATCTTCAGCTTTTCCCAGTATGATATTTGCCATCTTCAATACAGCTGGTTTTACGAGTGTTTCACCAATGGTATGTAGTTTGCCCTGCTTTGCGATCAGGTATGCAACTTTATACAATGCTGTGAGGATCAAGTTGTTGATGGGTACAAAGCCAAGAACAGGCAGAGTAGCCTTTTCATCGAATCTGGCTTTCATCACCTTGAATTCAGCGAGTGTTGTGTTCTTGTATTTCCCATCTCCATGCAGCTTTAAGAAATGTTCTCTTAGTTTTGCCAGTGCTAGACTAGAATTGCTCAACTTGGTATTGCAAATCATGCATTGGGGATTCTGACTCCCATCATGTTCCATTATACACTTGAATCCATATTGTATGTATTCATCCAACCACTTTCTTTTTTTGCTCACATAAACTGCGTCTAGAGATTATATGCAAGTTATGAATTGGTATAAAGAGTTGCGTCTTTAATGTTAAAAGTCCTATTATGATGTTGTTTAGATTCTACTCAATATTTTTAACTTAGATATATAGTGATAGAGAAAACTATTGTTTTTGGTTGGAAAAAATTTTACTCAGTTAACAAAACAGACTAATTTGACTGTCAGTTTATTTGCAACTATTTATTTTGATACTTTTACATTATTATACCTTGTAAAACTAATGTAAAAAAATTTGAAAAGATTTTAGAACAAATTTGTCAATTTCTTAAAGGAAAAACATAAAAAAACATTTTATTTTAAAAATAAAAGATATATTAACAAAAAAAAAGAGAACCTCCTAAAATTTATTGCACAAATGCTCCTTTCTTTTCAATAACTCTTAGCAGCCTATTGTCAACACCTGATGTTAGATTTACAATTTTAGTGGCTGGTAAGTTGTTTGCAGCAACTTTAACTTCCTCCCAGAGGTCACACTTGCTGTTGAATTACCTTCCATTAGAATAAATATATCTCTTGAGGATGCTCCACAGGTTCTCAATGGGATTCAAGTCACAGCTATTTGAAGGCCAGTCCATAAGAGAATCTTCAACAAATCCCTTTTCTTTCAACCAGGAATTAGTAAACTTTGATGCATGATTTGGTGCATTGTCTTGCATAAAGATCATAGATCTACGCTTAGCTAAAGACTGGTTATCAAGCCATTCAAAGAAATATTGCTCTAGAAAATCACAGTAACTTTTGGAATTCATTTTAACCCCATCTTTCAGTTTAAATGGACCCACAAGCTCATTACCAATAATCCCAGCCCATATCATGATCCCATCGCCGCCTTGTTGGCGTTTAAAAAATTTTCTTGAGTCATGTTCCTTGCAAACCCATCCTCGAGCCCATCCATCAGGCCCATTGAGGGTGATCCTTGATTCATCTGTAAAAAGCACTTTACTGAAATCAGTTTTCATGTATTTTTTTGCCCATTGCAATCTTCTTTCCTTATGTTTTTTTGTTAAAATGGGTTTCTTTATTTGATTTTTTTTACATCAGCAAACTTCCTTAATGCTTTACACCTTGTTTCCCTTGACACCATAGGAGCTCCAGCAGCCTCAAATATGAACACACTTGACGCATTTGGGTTTCTTATTAATTCTCTTCGGATATGTGATAGATCTTGCTTTGTTAAATTCCTGAATTCAGCCTGAGACTTTTTTTCCTTGGTTGAATTCCCATTTGACATATTTTCTTGATTGTTCGATGATCCCTTTTCAAATCCTTAGAAATTTGAAGCGAAGACTTTCCTTTGCTAATTTCTTTGATTATATAGTTCTTTTCATTCATTGTTAGTTCTTTTTTATGAGCCATAATACTAAATTCTAGTTCTTGCAAATAATCTCTTGACACTGCAAATTGCTATTATTACTGAAAAAATACTAAATATCAATCTGAAATTGAAAATTGGGACTTAATTGTTTTCATGCTTACTCGCTATACATAATAGTACAAATTATTTCATTGGATAACACATATCTATGAATTTTACATAAAATATTTGACAGTGCCTCTTTTGCATATAATCTCTAAACGCAGTTTAGTTAGTATAAAGGGATTGAAAGATTAGACAGGAAATCACAAATGATGTAGCATCCCAACAATCACAAGTCGACTACACCAAGTTCCCCAGAGTACAAATATCAAGGCCAAGCAATGTGGCGTGATCAGCTGCAGCCAGTGATGGTCAAGCAGAGCATGACGTCACAAATCATAAAAGTGGGTGAACAGATCGGACACATACTGTGTGTACGTGTGTGTCTTGACCTCCACCAAACTCCTGAACACCTGGGGTTCAACTGAACCCAGAGTAAGAACCACTGTCTTAAATAGTTGTAGTTTGTGGCTTTTTCATATATTAATTTTACTTATTCTTAAGAACAGAACTTTATCGCCATTACAGGTCTGTGATAATTAACAATATTCAGCTTAATGCAATAATTTTCCCCAGATTTATTGATTTTTTTTTTCTTATTTTTTTTTCTATAATAGACCAAAAAAGAAACTTTGGAAAGATGAAGGGAAATGGCAGCATGATCGATTCCGTGAAGATCAACAAGCTCCTAAATCTCGAGAGGAATTAATGGTCATTTATGGTTATGACATTTTGGCTAGTGATCAACCTCCTGCAGCACCTCCTAGGATAAACAAATCAAGGTTTTTTGTTTTGTTTTTATATAAAATGCTCAGTTTAAATTTAAATATTTAAACTTTTTAAGTTTTTCTTTGAACTGGTGAACTTAAGAGGACTTTTTCTCAAATAATACTTTCTTTTTTTTATTTTTTTATTACATGCATTGAGCTTCAGTGCAGATAAATAATTTTAAACATATTTAAATTGTATCTTTTATGAATTGCTTGAAAACTGAAGACTCAACCTATTTTAATATTGAGTCCATTGGTTTATGAGGTAGCTTATATATTAAGATAGTGATAATACAGCAGGCAAGATTAAAAGAGCTTTGATGTCCTTTTGTTCACCTTGAATAATTCACAGTATCCTAGCCAAATTGGTTTTATATTTACGAATAATACATGAAGCCTTAAGTACTAAAATTAGTTTTCTGAGCATTGGTTTTCATTTGTTGTTAAAATTCATCTTCATTTTATTAATGTATTCATGACATATTTGTGTGGTTTTATTTTAAAGACTTTCATTTCAAATTACAAACTCCCTGAGAGAGAAATGTTTCCAACCACTTTCTTTTTCCATACATACTCTTGATTTGTTTCATTTAATGGCTTTTTAATGTTATGTCTAAAATCCAAATTTTAATAAAATTCGAAATATTCTGAAAAATGTTAAAAGCAAGTTAGATTAAATAACCAAGAAAATATAATCAGTAACATCATCCGTTTCCTTGATTGAAACCAGTCTTCAAATGATTAATATTTGATGCTTTCTCACTATTATTTGCAATCAAATTCATTCCATAGTTTCTTGTCTTAAATTTAAAATCTTAAACTTGGTATCCCAAAAAAAGGCTCAATTTACACTATGAAGATATGTCAAAATAGTGAAATTTCCCTCAATTTCAAATGCTGATATCTCATTTATTTTCGAGGCTACTTTGATAAAATTTGTATATAAAGAAAATAATCTTTTCTCTTTCTAAAAGTTTAATTCTTTCTTGTGTGATGATTAGTCTTTACTCCACATCTCTTTAAATTATGTCACTATTTCAGTAATGGTCACTTCTTTTTATACATTCTCAAAGCTGACAATTTTGAGTTGTCTCCCTACACACATCAAAATAGTCTCATCTTGAAATAAAGATGCTCGTAAATTTGGTGGGCTTGAGATTGGTTTGTGAAAAAAGAGTTCTAACTTGAAAACTTTAGGAGATAAAATATCAGAAATTCAACACTTAAGAAAAGCAATGTCTCATCTTTAATAATCAGTTAATTTTCATATCTTTGTGCCCATATAACTTGAGGTGCACATGAATCAAAAAGATAGTATACTACTGATTGATTGATTGACAATCACTAGCTAACCCCATTTTAAATCATTCATTTCATTGATGAATATTACAGTTTAAATATTTTTATTTTTATTTTTTTTAATGATTCATTTTAAAACTATATAATGTACTTATTCATTGTATTTGGCCCAAACTCTCAGGCTTGAATCACTTTCTCCTCAGTTATTATACACTCTTTAAAAAAAAAAATTAAACTGAATTCATATTATAAAATTAAAAGAAATATATTTATATAAAAATGTGAGTACAAATTTTATATAGTATATCCGTAAAAGGACAGTATGAAAAAGTTTTCCTTTTGTCTTTATTCTAATGCGCACAGGCACACACACATTGTCTTAAAGGGGCCTCTAGTATGATTAAATCATTTTTTTATACTTTATTATGATCTAAAATGCAATACTTATTATATTCAGTGGTAAATTAGACATAGCAATGGTAAATTAAAAATCAAGGAATTAAGTAAATATATGTAATGAAATAATAGATATATAATTATAATGTATAGATTTTTTTTATGAAAAATTCTTTCAATTATATTTTAATGTGAACATAGTACAATGCCTACAAAAAACAGTTTCGTTGATTTAATAAGTCTTTATTTTTAAGAAACTTAATAATATATAGCTTTTCATGTAGGCATAGAGGACATGGGTCATTTGATGACCTACAAGTTCTCGTGTTTTTTTTTTGTTTTTTTTTTTTTATTATTAATTTCCATTTTACTGTGGGGATTTTATTTGTTTCTTTTAAATACCAAAAATATTTAGAGAGGGATGTTTGGTTACAATATCCATTGTTGAAAGAAGAAAAATGTTGGTACGATCTCAATATTTTTTTTTTTTTTTTTTTTTTTTTTTTTGTGCTACCAATATGAAATTTTTTTAATACCTGGATTTTCAATAGATGAAATAGTACATTGGTAAACAAGATATTCTGTAAAACAGTTTGCAATGGACAATTTCTGGGATTTTTTCAGTTACATAATTTATTATTATTATTGATTTTCATTCTGGAATCACTATTATGATTTTGGCTTAAGTGCTTATTTAAAATTTTATGCTGTTTTTTTATAATTTTTTTCTAAATTTTCAGTACAACTAACTTAATTTTAGTTTATTTTTATTGAAAATCTTACTAAGAAGATTATTACTTGGAAAATGTTTTTCGATCAAAATGAGAAACTTTAGCCCTAACTTACTGTTTACTTTGGTTAAATGGTGGTGTATACCAAATGATTTTTCTATTTCTTCTCTGGTTATTTTTATTATCCTTTTTTCTTTTAATATTTAATATTAGGGTATTTATACCCACTATTTTTAAAGCTTTATTATAAAAATTGAAATGTTTATAGAATATATCTTGCAGAGTTAATACTAATTCATTTCTAATTTGGATGAGAGTATATATTTTATTATAGATGGAGGGTGATTTGACCAGGTGGATATATAAAGGATTGGTATTTGCTTTCTTATATGGTTGATATATATTATTTATTAAGTCTGTTACATCAAGGAAGTTTACCATTTTTAATTTTGTATTGATAGTAACTTTTAAATTTAGGCATTCTCTATGTATGTTTTCTAATCTCTTAAGACAGTCCTAAAGTATACAAAAATAATTTTAAAAAAATAAAATGCCAAAATTAACCCATTGTTCGATACATATACCTGTCTATTATTTCATTGTATTTTATGAATAATAGGAAGCAATGGTGACATGTCTAATATGCAATGGCTCATCTAGACAAGCAGGAATTACATACCCACACCTAGCATCTAACCTACATATTTTCACTTTTCTACTTTAACTTAGATCTGTCTTTGGATTCGTCAAATAAGACAACACCCATAAAAAAAATTTGAAATATTGTTCCCCTTCCTACTTAAACTCTTCAATATAATACTATTTCACTTTCAAAAGTAAAGCTTTTCTTTTTTTTTTCTTTTTTTTTTTTTTTTAAGTTATTGAATATCGCTTGAAAATGGAACAATAACTTTAAGTTCTGAAACATTGAAATTTCTGTGTTGCAATGAAAAATATTTTAAAATAATAATAATAATATTATAATATTATTCTCTACTTTGTATCAAGCACTTTTTAAAACATAAATGCTTAAGAACTTTAGATTATTAATCTGACTGTTCTTTCTCTTTTGATATATATAATATTGGAATTATTCTTAGTATTTTTAATTTAAATGTTACATTTACAAGAATGAACTGGATGTGTTTTAGCTTAACTTTGGCACATTGGTCCATAAAAAAAAAAATTAAATGTAATTTACAAAATATAATTAGTTTTCTTTTTATTTTATTTTTTCCCCTAATTATTATTTGTTTGCTATGGATTAGGTACTATTTCAGAAGTTAAAATGAAATTGTTATATTTTCTTTAAAAAAGAAAAAATTGATACATACTTCAACTTTTGCAAATGTACATTATGGGAGATAAGTATAACAACTTTTTTTAAACAAGCATCTTTTTTTCTTTTTTTTTAATAATGCTTTCCATGCCAAAATCTTCTGTCCAGTGGAGTGAATGATTAACTTCTCACCGTGAGAATTAGTTTTCTTCTAAGTGAGAGAAGCAGGCCAAAGGCCCACAATTCCTTGTAATGTATGTTGATAAAGTTAGAACAATTTGATGAAGGGAATAGACATTACAGTGATATAACGTTTAATGGAACTTCATTTCCACCTCAAGTAACAAAAGAAGAAAGAAAATGCAAACAATAACATTCCTTTTGCTGTATTGATAGACACTAATAATAATACAGTTACTACCTCCTCGTATAAAAAAAACAATTAGCATAATCACGTGCATGCTAAACTATAAAATCAAATGTCCTGACTATTACAAAATAGCTATTATAAAAAGTTTAATAAACCATACAAAAGTTAAATTTCTACACTGAATTAAAAAAACATTAAACTCTTACTAATAATGATTTTCATAATTACATCATTGATGAACAAATTAGATGAGCCTTTAGAAATATTAGCCTAAGTCAAAAAGAACATAATACTTCCTCAAATCACCCTAAACATATCAACTTACTATACTATATTCAAGTGTATTCTAACTAGAAGCAAGATCGAAAAAATCCTAATAAATCTTATAAGTACTAATATATTTCTCACTTTTTATTTATTTTTTTTTTATTTTAAATCTAATTTTAACACCACCAACTTAATCATCCAACAAAGCCCATCAAAAATAATAATTTCTGATCTTGGTTGGAACTAAACTTCTAGTTACAGCACTGGATGGAGATGTAATAACAATGCCATGGTCAATATAAAAGCTGGAGCAATAGTATACTGCAACCCATTGGACTTGGCACTTCAGACTGAAGGTCATTTGAAGTGGTTCTTCATCACAAAGTTGTTTGGATATACCGATTCACTGAGTGCATAATGTTTAAGTTGGTCTGATCTAATAATTATTGATTCCATTTACTTAGGTACCTCCACGAAATGTAAACAAAAACAGTATAGCTTGACAAGAAAGGCCTTAAATTTGATGAAAAAAATTTTTATCTGCTTAATTATATATATCATTAGTAAGAAGAAATACCGAAGTATTTTTTGATTATTTTTTAAAATTTTTTACTCATTCTTAGCATGTCCAAAATTTTAGTTAAAAATCTTGTTTTTTTTTTTTGTTTTTTTTTTGTCAGCGAAATTACTAAAAGAAAATCGATATCAGCCATTTGTTTTTAATTTTTTAAACTAAGTTAAAATCCGAGTGTAAATTTCTTTCAAAAATGAATTATAGGTTTTTCAAAAAATTTTAATGAAAATTATCAAATTTAAAGATTATTTAATATATTTTGAAAGAAACTTTTACTTACTTTCTTCGAAGAAAATTGTGGTTTAAAATAAAGGGAGGCGATCTTAACATCGTTTGCTATTGACAGGCAATGAGTGATGTCTTATCATCACATATCAACAGCTAACGTGAGATCCAAATGATCATACGGAAGGACATAAATGACGTAACGTTTTGTTTTTTGTTTTTTTTTTACATGTGAACCATCTTATGTCGTACCTCGTAATTATTACAGCAAAAAAAAAAAAACTTTCAGTATTCCGATTTCTTTTATTTTGTTTTTTTATTACTGTAGCTTATACCAAAAATTTGTTAATACTATCTGTAAAAATTAAATAAATTAAAATACAGGTGCTGCACAGCTTTTTGAGGGCAGCTGTAGCCCCTAAAGTCAATACATATCTGCTTGATTTCTATCCCAAGTAAAAATCATCACAAACATATCAAAAGTTATTTTGTTACACTACATCCTATTTGCACTGAAAAAAAATATTGAAAAATAACTTATGTCATCATCTGAACAAAATATCAAGGAAACCTTTGATCTGCACCCCATGAAACTAAGTATTTCCTGAAAGCAAAGAATGCTCTTTCATTTCTGAGTGAAATTGGTTGGTGAAAATGATTATAAAATTTTTTTCTGGGCATAAAATATGAAAAAAAAATAGTTAAAATTACTATACCTGAACATTAGAAACCAGGATTTTTTTATTTTTTTTTTAAATCGGCATTGAGGAAAACTGTTGAAATTGAGCCAAAATTGACTTCGACATTGCTGGGTCAAGGGCCAACCAGCCAACAATAACAAGTTGTCATCACCTTGTATAAAAAACCCAATTTTTTCTTTTTATAATTTAAGTTTGAGAAATGGCTTGATGTATTTTTGTTTTTTAACACATTTTGAGCAGGGTGATGACAATGAATTTTTATGAGCTGCAGGCAGAATGGACCAAGGACTCAGAGGCAATACTGGATAGTTTGAATTCACAATGATCACCGAGATAGTTATATGTTGTTCTGTATGTCTAGAAATGAAACGGAAACTAATAAGGAGCAAAAACACAAAAAAAAATGTAAATTTATAGTAGTATTTTAATAAATAAATGAATGATGACAAAAATTAAATATCAGCTATTGCTAGGTAGTTTTCTTTTCTTTTTCTTATTTATATGAAAAATATGTAAATGAAATGAATTAAAATCTCAATGAAGACTTAACTAAATCAAAAAATATAAAAAACGAAGAAAAAAATTGTCGAAAAATGTCTGAGTGTGCCAAATTTCAGTGCTCGGTTGGATATGTTATCTTTCTTATTTCATAACAAAAAAAAATATACATGAATTAAAAAATCTATAAAAGAATTTCACAAATTCAAGAAATATATTGAAAAAGTAGCCATATAAAAAAAATTAAAAAATCAAATGGTACAGTATGAAAATGAATCGTAATGGAAAAATTGAAAGACAGCTCACTGAAAAGTGAAAACTGTAAAACAACTTCAAAAAATTGAAATTGCAATGAAATATGTAAAATGATAAATGAAATAAATGGTATTTTGAAAAATGTAGTAATGTTGATGGTGAAAATGGCTTAGGATGATGTTCAAATTTTTGTAATGAGTAAACAACGCTAATTCAAAATGCTCAACATTTGTCTCGCTAAGAATTTGCAATAATGAAGCAGACCATTACACTCAAGTCACGTGACCTTTTATTGCTTGTTACCTCCCGTACTTTTTAATAACAACCGTTTTAACGATTTTTTTGAAGACAAAATTACATTTCTTAACTACTTGCTGTCTTCGGATTAGTCAAAACGATACAATTTACAAAGCGCTAAAAGATCTATCTCATAAGGACACTTAGGAAACCCGACGCGGCTTTTAACTAATTTTACAATATTTTAACAACTTAATGTAAAAATTCTATTATAATTAAAAAATAACAAATTAACTGTATTAAAAATTGATTTTTCATTGAAAAAATTTTTTTGCTTTCAGAAAATATTGTCCATATTCATAAAAACAACTAAAAGCAAATAAAAGCATTTGAAATTAAATAATATATTTGTTTTATTGAGTTTTGTATGTTACAATTCAGAGCTGATTTTCAGGTACAATGGGTCCAATTTTTAAAAAAAAAAAAAAAAAAAAAAAAAATGATTTGCATTCTTCAATGCATTGTGCTTTTAACTATTGTAATCACTAAACCCGATGCGAGCAAATTTCTAGAGTTTTCATAAAATTAGTTATGGGGGGGTAATATAAAAAAAATATTTCTGCCATGACTTTAATAAAAAAAAACATATTTATAATAATTTCGATCATCTGTGAATACTTTCTAAAAGTTTCATTAACATCCGACAATTATTTTTATTTTTGCAAGATTTCCAAAAATAATGGGTGTCATACAAAAAAAAAATGTGCTAAAAATTTTATGTTATTTTACTAGTGCCGGTGATACAAAGATAAACAATGTTTTTTAATCAAAATTTAGAATGTTCTAAAAAGAAGGAAAAAATTTTAAAAATAATGAAAAAAAACTTTGGTCTTTCCTCTTCATGATAACATAAGCATTTAAACGATAAAATTTTGTTTTCGACAAGTTTGGCGTCTTTTTCATCATGCTATGCCATTTTTTTAGTGATTTTGTGGAGGTACCTACATTTACTATTAGATTTTTTTTTTTTTTTTTTAACTTCAATTTATGAAGTCTGAAATAAACATCTTCAGTTATACACTGTTGAATTTGGCTTCTGGTCCAATAGCACACAAGACGGGGGAAATTCTGACCAACTTTCAATGGTCATAACTTCATTGCTAATTGAGCTACAAAGATAAATTTTGTGTGTGTGTGTGTTTTTGTTTTTTTGTTTTTTGTCATGCTATCTATGCTTGTATTAATGCTTTTAGATATATTGAAAATAAAATTTTAGTTTGGGATACCTACTTAAACATGTTTTTCTTCATTATCCACTATCCTTCACCAAAAATCATTAAAACTATCTAATCGAGATAAAAATTTTATAAGCTTGTAAATGAAAGCAATCTGTTACAATAATTTTGTGAAATTGAATCCTGAAATATTCCTATAACAGCAAACATAAATTGTTACTGTTAAATAATCTCAATCAATCAAATAGAATTTGTACTGGTGTTCATATTCATATTTTCAGTCTTTTTATTCATGTACATTTGTCTTTTATAAACTTGTTACTTCAGGGTTCGCAATTCTCAGCGCAGACAACAATTGAAAGATTTCATTGGTGATCCTAAGTGGTCAGGAAGGCGAACTAGCCCAGATGTTCAACAGAAGAATTATCGAAATCGAAGACCTACTCGAGGTGGTGGTCGTAATAGACTTGGAGATTATGGAGACAGCCGGAGAGAATATGGAGATAATCGTCATGAGGTAACGGAAAGTCATCGTGATCACAGTGATGTCCGAAGAGATTATATAGACAATCGAGGTGATACTGAAGAAAATAGAAAAGAGCAAATGTCTGAAAGAAGATGGGAAATGGCTGAAAACAAACGTGAAAGCTCAGAAAAATGGCATAATCCAGAAGAACCAAAAGTAGAACAGAATGAAAAAGTAGCAAATGATGTTCATCATTATAAAAAGGAATTTTCAGAAAACAATGGTAAGGAAGTTGCTGAAGTAAAGAAAGATCATTTTGAAAACAGGAGAGAATATACAGACAATAGAAAGGAGTATGGAAATAACAGGCGAGACTCTGGAGAGAACCGCCGTGATTATATAGATAATAGGCGTGACAATACAAGTACCAATGTTTCATGGAAGGTGCACAATTATGTTGATAGAGCACACAGTAATGGGGAAGTCAAATCTAACAATAGCTTTAGATCAAATCAGAAATCTGTACCTCCACGACAGTATACAAATGCTAATTACAGAGGTGAAAATGGTGAAAATTCTAAAATGGATTCAGAAAATTTCTCGGCTCCAACTTTTAAGAAAAGTTCAGAAAGCAATAGCAATTACAAAAATATTGAGCTGAACTATCGTGGCAGTGATCCTAGAAGCTATAAAAGTAATCATGAAACTGGTCACAGGAACAACATAATTGATAACAGAGGTTACAGAAACCTAGAAGCTAACATTAGTTATTCTTATAGAAACAATGAAAACAAACAAAGGACACCTGACAGAAACTTCTCTAATGAAGAAGTTAATGATTCTCTGTCAAAACAAAAAGGTGCCATTTTGAATAATGTTGAATTCAGTGGTTCTGTTGTTACTGCCAATAACAGCATGGAGAAAAAATCCTATTCTAAAGAGAGAAGAATTAAAGGAATTGCACGTACTCTGATGCAACCTGTATCTACACATGAAACTGCCATTGAATCTGACAGGAATTCATTTAGTTCTGAAAATACTATTCAACAACAGGAAGTTAAACTTGATCATAGTAAGTAACTTTATCTGGTATTAACTTCTTATTAATGTGTGCAACAAGTTTTCTTTTGTTTTTGATTTCTGTAAAATCTTTAAAGAAAATTATTTTTTTATTATGGGATATTTTGTAAATTGATAAACCAAGTCAACTTTTATATTTTTTAATTTTCAGTTGCTAAGTATCTGCACAAATGATAATGTATGGAAATAAATGCTATAAGATATTCAAGCTGAAAAGTTAAATTTGCATGATTTCCACAAAGATTAAAATAAGATTGGGCACATCACATGGAATGCTAATGAAAAAGTTGCCTATCAATGTTTTTGTTTTTTTTGTTTGTTTTTGTTTTGTTTTTTTTTCCTCCCCAATTCAAATTTTATACATACATTTGGTATGCCATTTTACACTTAATTCAGAGACAGATGCAGCAATTTAATGTTACTATCTATACAGGCCACAAGCTTTTGTTTGTGTGTATGCACATGCACACCAATTTGAAAAACGTTTTATTGCCATAATTACTCTTATTAAGAAAACTGTCATAGGCATCTTTCCTTCTGGAATGGAATATTGCTAAATGGTATTGTGGTAATGGATAGTAAAATATACTTAAATTTTTAAATGAAAATTATTCAGTTCTAATTTGCAAGACAATTTGTTTTTCTTTCACAAGTGGTGGGAATCTAGAAAACAAGATCATTACAAATAACAGTATTTTGTTTAATTAAAAATATTTTTTATATCATAATTCTATCAAAAATTATTTTGAAGGTTTTATACCCTTCAAAATAATTTTTGTATTCACTTTGAAATATGATTTCAAGCAGGTACATATTACTTAGATACATAAAAATTATTTTGACACTAAGTGCCTTTAGTTGAGTTTGTGCATTACTATTGGAATCAGAATAAAATGTCACTTTTGTAGTAAGACATCATTGCTAATTCAGTAAAAAAACAAAAAAAATCAATACAGTTCATTAATTCTGGTATTAATTTTGGAAAAATAGGCAAGAATCTTCCTACCCACCTCCTATTTGAGCACAACTATTATATAGAGCTGGAATAAAAGTAAAAAATAAGTAATCATAATTGTGTTTGTTTTGTTTGTTTTTTTTTTTATTAGATACTGGTCCATCAAAGGCTGAGAATGTAACTCGCCCTAAAAGATACTCTACTCAGCGACAGAGAAATATGCCTGAAGTAAATTATCCTGATCAAATTCCTGTTGACGGAACCACTTATTACAGTCCCAGTAAGTCACTTTTGTTTTTTGTGCTTAGTGAAATATGGTAATATTACTAACAATTTTTTTTCTTTTTCTTTTTTTAATTCCATCAAAATTCTAATTGCATTTACTTTGTTTGCTTTTAACCCAATTTTAGCATGACATTTTTTACTATCTTTATTTTAAATGCCAAACAAAGAATTTCATGTTACTCAACCTATTCAATATTTTCTTTCAAAGAAACTACTTCTTTTTTTTTCTTTGCTTTACAAAACATTTTCTTTTTAAATATTTAAAAAGATTAATTTGTTTAGATAGCTATTTGCAATATTGTATCCATTGATCCTAGTTGAAATCTTGCACATACCACAGGTAGAATAAGCCAAAACTGTTTTTTATTTTTTGTGTTTCTAAATTTTTCTTTTTATGCTGAATGATACAAAAATAAATAACTATCTAATTTGATACAAATTAGATAGTTATTTATTTTTTCCTTAGTATTTCCAAGTTTAGTTGTTGCTATATAAAATAAAAACAGTTTGTTCCTTATAGCTTTGGAGATGCAGCATGTATTCATTTTGTTTTGCTATATAATTTTTTTTTTTTTTTAATTTAAAATTTTTTTTAATGAAAAAGAATGGAAAGCTATTGAAATATCTAAGCCAATTCACTTATCATAGTAACTACGAAGGAAATATAAGAATGTAATAAAATACAAGCAACTATTCTCTATGGAGTTTTATCATTATTGTTACTTGTTTAACTTTATATGCTTCATATTTTTGTTTTATATTCTTTTGTTTTTTTCTCTCACTCATTCATAAGGGTGTTAAAAAATTCATGGTCTGACCCACTTCCCAAAATGTCAGATTTCAAAAAAAAATTTTTTTAAAGGTTTCTTAGACGAAATTTTCAAGCACTTGTTTTGTATATAGCTCTGTATATTAAGCATTTTAACACATTGGGGGGGGCATCAATTTTGAAATTTTCTTCATCATCAAACATATTCCAATATCATATCAGTAACCTTATCATTTCACCTAATTTTAACTCAATAAGTGGTCAACTATAAATTACAAAAATGCAAATTATAGTGGAGTTTTTAATTCAAATTTTATGAAATTACAAGAACATTAAGTTCTGGTGTTTATACTATTGTCTTATTTGATAATCTGCTAATTGAAATCAGGCTTTATGAAAATGATAAATTAGTTTCTTGCTTATAAAGATACATACACTCATAAACTGTGGTATCTCATTAGTCTATCTCTAAAAATCTAGATGATCAGGGCCTGCAAACTGATCTATCCTCTGACCTTGTTTGCACAATTCAACGTGGGGAGGGACTGGCTTCAATACCTTCAAAACCAAGTTAGTAATTTTTCGCCATCACAAAATCCTGAATCTCAATTAATCTTGACTGGAATATCTATTGAAACTCAAGCTCAATATACAATCTATTGCTAAAAGATGCTGGGAAAATGGTTGGTTCCTTGTACCACTCCAGAAATTACTTGACTCCTCCTGACGTAATCTATATTTACAAGAGCTAGATCAGACCAAAAATGGAGTTGTGCTGCCATATCTGAGCTGGACCTGCCCAGTCTTCACTTTCTGATTTTGGCAAATTTCAAAAGTCTTGATTATTTTCCATCCTACAAACCCACAGACAAAACACTAGACTCTTCTTACTCTCTTGCTGTTTTCATGGTAGATGTTCAGTCAGGCTAAATTCCTTAGTTCCACCAGTCTAGGCTTACATAGCTAGGACCCACCATGCCATGTATACTTTATATTCAATTGATAAGGAGGAAGTTTCACTCATAGCTTCTTCACCAGAACAGTTACATTGTGGAACACTCTCTCAAAAGGATGCTTCCCTGATCACTAGGATTTGGTGGTTAAGATAATTAGATGTTCTACATTTAATTAACTAAAATTATGCTTTTAAATTTTGATCATAAAAACATTGTAGAATTATGGCTTAGATTTTTCATATTTTTTACTTATTGAAAAATAGATAATTCTTTTAGGTTATTTTGCAACTTCAGGTATAATCTGTTAAAATTTTTGTTTCTTAGTAAATCAAGAATAATATTTAATTTTTAAGTCATTTTAAATTAATTTACCTTTTTTTTTTTTTCTTTTTTTTTTTTTCACAATTTTTAGGTGAAATTGCTTTGAAGTACCTTTAGACTATTGTAAAATGATCAGAAACTGTTTTACAGATCCTTTGAAGAAATGAATTTGCATTTATAACAAACATTTCAATGGATTTTCACTGCTTAAAATTTATACAATCCAATTTTTGGTATACTTAAAACTTTTATAAGGAAAATATTAACTATACTTATTTTTGTGTTCATATTAAAATAAAATTAGATATTTGATATTATTAAGTGAATTTATGAAATGAGGATTTCCATTTTCTTCCAATTTTCAAAAAAAACATTTGCTACTGCAATTATAAAACTATTTGCACAAAGTTAGTTGGAATTTATTGATATTGATCCAAATTGCTATACAGTCAAATTAGAAAAATGTATTGCTCTGAATTACATTTAAGAATTTATTAGGACTTCAACTCAACAGTTGAAATTGTTTTCACATAGTATTTTGAAAAAAAAATTGCTCCTGTTAAAATGGTTATCTAATAAATATTTATTTTATTTATTACTGATAAAAAAGTTTTAATTTCAAATTTTAATGCAGTGTAAAATCTGAACAAGTTTCTTAAATAGAATATTCAACCTAGAACTTTGACAACATTAAGACGAAAAATTAAAAGAATAATGAAAATGTTTGATCTAAGAATTCACATAACTTAAGACTATTTAAATCTGAAAAGAATTATAATTTCATTTGTAAACTTTGAAGATTTTTAATACTCAAAGAAATCAGTGTTGGTGAATAGTGGCTTTGAAAATTACCAAATTTAAAAATGTTTATCTTTTTATAGAATATTGTATGGTAATTTTCTTACAAAGTTGTTTGTTTTTTTTTGTGTTTTTTTTTCTATGTGTGTCTCTACTATATTTTTATACTTGGTGGTATGATTATCAATATTTCTTAATTACATTTTTATAGTATATCTTGTGAAAAAGAAAATTCCTTTGCTTTCATAAATTTATATAATTTAGATTGGTAAAAAATATAACATCTTACTGAAGAGCAATTACTCTCACTGTTCATATTTTTTTGTTTCTTTATTTCCAATCCTTTCTTTACTGACCTTCATTTTGCTCATTTTTGCTTTGTGAATTTTATTTTCATTATTTGCACACTGCCTGCATTAGTTTTTACTGGGGGGTTCTGCTCAAAATTTATAGTTTGAATCAAACTTGCATCTGTTTTATCAAACCAGTTATTTTTTTCATTTGCTCTTTTTTAAAATTAGTTAAATAAGTATTACTTTGCAGTTTTAGTAGTTCTTAGCAATTTAAGAATTCTGTTTGTCTAATATCAAAACATAAATCCAGTGTTGTTAACATTTAGTTTTCCTTCATCTGTCTGGGATATGCACTGTAATTTTTTACCAATATTGGTTGTTCCTTTTATGACCTGTTTGTGTTCCAGATTTTACTCAAGGCCCACCACCCATGTTTCATCCTGATCAAGGTCCACCTACTCATCAAGATGGAGCAGCGTTCCAGCCTACCATGTTACAGGCTCATACCCCTATCCCTTACACACTGCCAGGTAGGAGATTAGAAAATAGCACTGTGCGACTAAGAACCTAATTTAACAGTTGTCATCATTATGCAATGGTTATTGTTACTTAGGTATCAACGTCTTGTTTACGATATTGTCTTATTTGATAAACTGCTAGCTGACAACTGATCTGATAATGAAAAATATGCTACTCAGTAATGTTACAGTTGATCAGCTTTTGATATTACACTATCAGCAGAATTTCATAAAATACTGTTTAGCAAATGTTGAATGTTTCCCTTTCTTTAAGGAATAATAATTACAGTAGCATAGATGCAGTAAAATATTGAGTGGCCAAAATGTTTGTTTGCTTTAAGTAAAAATGACTTTTTTATCAATTGCTACCTTCACTTGTTCTATTTGGAAGCAATACTTTCCCAAATCAGTTGCTTGGTTCCTCAGAAGGGACTTGTAGAAGACCCTTATAATTTCACCATCTTTGGTATACTTATCCTTTCATTTACCCTATGATATCTTGTATTTCCCAGTTTTGTATAGTATCCACTTTTCATTTTCCAGTTCCATACATCAGTTTGTTTGTTTTTTTGTTTTTTAAATAATTAACAATTTTATGGAATTTATGTAGCAAACAGCATATGGAAATTGTAGTAGAGTGGGGCTCATGAACTCACCCCACAGCGAAGAGCAATATCATGCACTGGTTTGTCATCACTGTCCAAACTGAGCATGCACTTGAGTTTTATAGGCACAAAGGTCGCAACACTTACAAATTCTCTGAATTGACCCTTGATTGATGTCCTGAGGTAATAAAGACCCAGTACTATTTAATTGAAGCTGGTAACACAACAAGAATAGTATGATTTTCAATGCTAATCTTGATACTTTGAGTGTTAAGTCTCACATCATATGACATGAATTATTCTTGAGTAACTTGATCATTTGATTGTTATCAATCTCAACTTGTCTAACCAAATGTTGAACATCATTCAGTGACAAAACTTGGTAAACTGCTTTTGACACATTTGATCTTTCATAGTACCTTCAACATAAGCTGCATTTTTTTATTTTCTTTATATGCTAAAAATATTGCTTATTTTCTTAGCTTCAATGTTAGAACACAGTAAACAAATTATATGATCATTTTCATTTTTTTGCTTTGTGCTTTCTGACAGCTATCACAACATATCCAAAATGATCATTTTGAATGAACTTAAATGTAAATACTTTTAATGCTATTTAATGACTTAAATGGAACATACATTTTGGCTGACCTAATACATTAACTGCTCCCTGGAGAAAAATGTTATAGATATTTTTTCCCAACAATTTAAAAATATAACATATGGGACATTATTGAATGGCATTTGTGCATTAGTCTAAGTTCATTTTAACTATTTAAAAAGATTTACTAACAATTTCCTATTTGTTTTAAGGTTTTTCTTCATATTCTTGTGAACTCTAATTTTTTCCTTTATTAGACAATCATTTAAATTCAACATTCATTTACTTATATTTTTCTCCTAAGTTGATCTATTATGAATGTGGCTTGTTAGATATAAAAAAAAATATTTACAGCATCAGCAGATATCTAACTGAATTTTTTTTTTTTTTTTTTCAGAATTCCTTCATTCATTTCTACAAGTCTTAATCTTTATTTGCATATGAGTTTATCATTTCATATATTTATTTTAAATATTGCAAGGCATTCTTGTACAAGGACTAATATATATATATATATATATATATATAGATATACACACACACACACCCACTCACAGTGAGTACTGAATAATAAAACAGTACTCAATGTAAAATAAAAATTAAAATTTATAGTAAGAATAATTATACATTTATTCCTTACTGCTCAATGCTACTCAGAGTTTGATGCATACATCGTCAAATTAAAACTGTCTAACCTAACATTTCGTTTTTTATAGGCTATTGATAAAATAATAGTCACTTTATTATTGTTTAGATAAAAAAATAAATATCTAGCCTATACATGAGAGGGGTGGTGGCGGTTACCAATCAGTTAGATTCAACTTTTTACAACAATAGGTTTAATGGTTACATGTAATCATAAAAATATATCTATTGAAAAATGTTGAAACAGATTGTCTTTGGTAGCTGCCACCATTTTGTGTGTGTGTAATATATATTCAAGAATGTTTCATTATATAATATAGACATATTTTGTCTATTTTTATAATAATCCTTTCTACATCTCTGTTTATCTTAATCTTATTTTTTGTTAACCCAAGTACTTTCAATCTCCTCAGATTATCCCTCAGGAGTGAATTGCAAAGACAAACTTAATGTAATTGTAATCATTGTGATAGTGATTTTGCAAGCATGCACTCTGCTATAATTATTTTAAAATTAACTGTTGTGGTTACAATGTTTCATAAACAAGCATTCTCAGTGTGAAGTGGGCAACCAGATAGTAAATAGCAAAATGGTTTTAAATGTTAGTCAACTCAAATGCATTATAAAAAATTGCTACTATATTTGCAATAAATTTTGTTCAGTGTTGTTTGGTTGCTTTTCATATAGAGGGCCTTGAGAATTTGGAGATTTTGTTTATTATTTTCATGGTGTAGTATATTGGTGTTATCAACAAGTATTTTCCTGCATTGTGAAAGTGGACAGGAATGTCTTTAAATGTTGTGCAATAAAACTTGTATCCAATAAATGGAGTGTAATATGTATTGATTATGTTGTGGTTGTCAAGCCAACATATGTACTTAGTTTTTTGTTAGAGATACAATCTCCCAAAAGATATTTAAAGTGATATACAATGTTGGATTTTTTCCAAAGTGCTAGTTGGCAGAGAAGAGTTATTGTATGTGATTAAGTTGGTTGTGTTAAATATATAATTAATTTTTTTGAAATGGGAAATATATTAGTACTTATGAGATTTATTAGGATTTTTTTCATCTTGTTTCTAATTAGAATACACTTGATTACAGTATAGTAAGTTGATAGGTTTAAGGTGATTTGAGGAAGTATTATGTTCTTTTTTTGATTTATGTTAATATTTCTAATGGCTCCTCTGATTTGTTCATCAATGATGTAATTGCGAAAATCATTATTAGTAAGAGTTTAAGTTTTTTTTTTTTTTTTTTTTTTAATTCAGTGAAGAAATTTAACTTTTGTACAGTTTATTAAACTTTTAATAATAGCTATTTTGTAATAGTCAGGACATTTGATTTTATAGTTTAGCTTGCTTATGTTTGTTAGTTGGGTTTTTTATATGGGGAGGTAATAAATGTATTGTGTTTATCAACACAGCAAGAAAAGGAATTTTGTTAAGTTCATATGCAAAGTTAAGAACTGAGGTTTTTCAAAAATGAGAATATCCTCTACATATCTTGGGTAGATGGAGGGTTTTTTAGTGGTGTTATTTTCAAGGTTACCTATGGAAATGCCATCATGTATGTAGATGTTATTTTGGTGGTCATAGAAGGGAAACTTAGTGGTACAAATCAAAAGTAGTTTTCATAATAAATTTGATTTTTAGTGGAGGGAGATAATGGATTGTTGTAAATATTCTTTGTAATTATATCAATCGTTTCTTTAACTGGAACATTGGTAAATAGACTTTCAATATCAAATGAGACTATGGTATTATTATTAGGTTTTTGTGTTTGTTTTAAGATTTGGATTAGTTAATGGGTTGATTTAACACTGTATTTACTAGGTATGTCTGGTGTAATGAGTTGGTTGATGATTTTGGTTAATTGGTAAACTGGAGTGGGGATTTGGCATATGATGGGACAGAGAAGGAAGTTAGGCTTGTGTATTTTTATACATGCATGTAGCTAGGTTTGTAGTCTCCAGTTATTTCGTTGTTTTAAGTTCTGTTTTGCATTGTTGACTTTTTAAAATTTTATATGATCATCAACTATTTACTGTAATTTTGAATTATAATCAGATTTATTTAATACAACAAAGATATAGGTTTTATCCACTTTCTTTATAGGTATACAAGTAGTTATGTAGTTCCTTAGCAGTATTTTTTTTTTTTTTTTAAGAAGCTTTGGAGAGTTTTTCCCTTTATCGTGTCTATCTTTTTATTGCTTCAGCTTTAAGCAGATCCCAACTTTTTGGGTGTGTTTTAACAAGTTTTTGTATATTTTGATATAACATTTCAGTTTTTTCTTGTCTAATCTATTGTTTATAAAGATAACAGGTTCAAGGTTGAACAATTCCTTTTGGTGTTCTTTTGGTTAATTCGTAGTTGGAGATGTTAATAAAAAATATGGCACCTTCCTTGATGAATTTCAACTTACTTAAGAAGAACATAGTTAGGAGACTAGAAAGGGTTATTATAAAATATGTCTATATTATTTAATGAAACGTGTTTGAATGAAGATATGCTGCCTACATATACACGCACACACATGATTGTAATATATCGCAAATATGGTGGTGGGGTTAATAAAACAGTGCTCGATGTAATAAAACTATTAAACATATATTAATAAATATATATATTATCCCTGATTAGTAGCATGACTCTGTTTCATGCACAACGCAATCTTCAGGTGCTGCATATAGACTTACCATTACATAATTTAAATTTTAATAAAAAATATCTGGTTATTGCAATGTTGGCTGGATTATGGTTTTTTAATTTTAAAAAATATATTTGGAATTTAAAATAAATGGGAGATATATATATATATATATATATATATATATATATATATATATATATATATATATATTAGAGAATTTTTTTTTTTTTATTATGCATAAAGGGAGGTTACTTGTTCTTTTCAAAATAAAAAAAATAACCATAATTTACATTAAAAATTAATCTGGATCAATGTATTTGAGCAGACATTTATTTTTATGTACATGTAACCATCAATTCATTTTTCTTGTTTAATAAGCTATTTAAGTGTTTTAAGATAACTAATTTTTCAACAAGACATAAATTAGATCAATTGCCTTTCCTACTATAAGATTTGGCTCTTGCTACAGTATCCCACATGATAAGTGTATTACCACCATTCTTTAATTGCCAGAAATATTTAGAGAGATCAGTGCTGTTTTTGTATTTTATAAATTGCCTAAAGTATATATATATATATATATATATATATATATATATATATACTATTTTAAAAATATGGTCCCATCACTACACAGGAATTACCATGTTTCAAAACAGAAATTAAAATTTTAAACTTAATTATATGATCAAATTTAAAATCCATAGCTCCATTCTCAAGTGATTTTTGGAATAACCTATTAAGAAATTTACTTTACTTATAAGCACAATCTTAATATTTTAAACTGTTACGGTTATGGAAAACTTCAATCATTTTGACAAGTGGTGTTTCAGTGTTAATCTCCCTAGACAACTTGTGTATCAAATATAAGTTACTTCCAAAATCTGGTTACGTTAAAGTGATGTAAGGGTGCCTGCTCACAAACAATGACATCTGTTTTTCGTGTGTCATCTGAGTTTTCCAATGATAAACAGTTTTTGGCATTTTTACTTGGACACTTAATTTATGATTTTATACACAAAGATTTCTCAAAGGTGTTGTCAGAATAAGAGCAAGTCATATTTTTAATATTTAAAGATTTATTCCTACAAATTTAAAGTACTTCTAATAACTAATAGGCTATATGTTGTTTTCTAAATAAATATCTTAGAATTACATTCATATTTAAAAAAAAAAATTATTATTAATCAAAGATCAAGTATAAATATGTTTCATCACTTTTTCAAAATTAAACATTAAGGAAAATATTTGACAGTGTCTACAAAAAATAGCTATTTCATTTCTATAAGTAAATTTTTATTTTATACACAAAGGACATAGGTCATTTAATGACCTACAAGCTCTAGCTCTTATTTATTTTACTGTTGGCGTTTTGGTTTCTTTTAAGTGCCAAAAATATTTAGATAGGGACATTTGATTTCTGTATTTATTATTTTTAAAGGACATTTGATGTTAGTTCCAACGTCTTTTGAAATCATGTTTTGTGCATCTGATGCAATTTTTAACTATGTCTGGATCTTCAATTGATGAAATATCGCATTGATAAACCAATGAATCCATGCAACATTTATTATTGAGAGGACAATTTTAAGGATTTCTACAGTTACATAATTTTTCCTTATCTTCATTTCTTTTTATTTTAGGATCTAGATTTTTTTGATTTTGGTCTAAGTGTTTACTCAAGATATTAGCATTCTGTTTCTTAATAATCATATCTAAGTTTTCAGTACAACTGTAACTTAATTTATTTCTTCATCTGGCGCATAGAAGTGAATCCTTTCAAAAATTATAAAGTAAGCAGCAAAAAAAAAAAAGGTTTAACTCCTAGTATGTGTGGTAAAAGAACTTTCAGATTATTGAAAATAATGTCTTGTCATATAAAATAAATGCCTCATATACTTTTGACTTTCAAGTGGTTTTTTTTTCAAACATCTGTCATTGTGGAAGTCTGTTAATGGGTGCATAAGGGGTCAATATTTTTTTTTTTTTTTTTTATAGCAAAGGTAATAAAAATTTATAGACATGCATGAAGACAAGACCACTGGAATTGGAAACCCGAAAACTGAGTCAGTTTTTAAGCATTAAGGTAATTTAGTCACAGAATTCATGACTTAGATTAAAGTTTATTCAACTTTTGAATAAATTATCAACTATAAATAACTACCATATTTAACAAATTGGTAAAAAAAATACAAAAGGAATCTACACATAAACTATCTATATTTGTGTCTTTGGACAACACATTTTTGATAGTGAAAATGGTATAGCTCTCCAGAAATTAGATTTCATGATGTGACTTTTAAAAAGCCAAAAACTGAAACCCCTCATGTTTAAAATAATTAAAAATACAGCAATTCTTTTCTG
Organism: Acanthosepion esculentum; assembly: GCA_964036315.1. NCBI lineage: Eukaryota > Metazoa > Mollusca > Cephalopoda > Sepiida > Sepiidae > Acanthosepion > Acanthosepion esculentum. The sequence continues at coordinate 43,487,168 of OZ038496.1, read as the reverse complement.
GTACGCCAGTCAACTGTTATTGGGAAAACTATTATACAGGGAAAATCAATGAGTTATTTTTTCCCCTAAATAAATTTGTTTTTATCTCGCAAATACACCTGAATAAAATTAAATATTAAAAATAATTAAAAGCTTTTAATTTCATTTTTAGAATGTGTGTATTTCCAAATCTGCAAGTATCACCTGTTCTTTTTTAGATACACATTTTAAAACTCATATTTGTAAAAATAAAATGAATTAATTATCCTTGTTTAGAAGAATTTTATAGACAGAGCAGTAACAAACACCCACCATGAGCACTAGTAGCTAAAAAAGAATAATTTTTACTTTGGGTTTTTAAAAAAAAAAAATGACTTTAAATTTTGAAAATATACACATTTTAAAACATTAAAACTTACTTTATTTTTTAATATCTAATTTTAGGTGTATTCACCAGATAGAAACATAATTTTATTTGGAAAAAACAAACAATACATATTGCATATCTGGAAATATACACATTTTAAAAGTGAAATTAAGAACTATTTTAATTATTCTTAATATCTAATTTAGGTGCATTCCATAGATAAAAAAAAAAACAAATTTATTCATAAAAGCTCTTCATTAATTTTTATTGTTTACAACAACTTTATTTTGTAATTAGCGTACTGGCTTACTACAAAACAATTACAAAAAATCCGACTTCATAAAATTTAACATTAAGACTAGACTGGCAACTATTTTTTAAATTTTACTCACTATTATGGTGTTAACTTTGTTTTACCACAAATTTTTTTCTTTTTTTTTTTTTTAACTGAAACAGTATATTTCAAACATGTCGTATTTCCTTTTTTTTCCCTTTTTCATTTCTTTTGTAAACAAATAGATTTCACATTTATTTCCTAAAATAAGTCAATTAAATGTTTTAAACATTTTTGTTCAATCTTTTTCTCTTACAATGGTATAAATGTTGATAAAATGAAATTGTATTAACATCTGAAAGTATTTTTCAATAGTTTCTTTGGATATGGTCACTCAGTTGTGAGAGCACTTATAAAAACCAAACGATTTTGGCTTCGTAAAAAATATTGATGTGGTTTCATAGTGTGAAGATGAAACAAAAAAAAAAAGTCATTTCTTTGGTTAAACCGCCCATCTCTAAGAAAACGTTTATGAAAAAAAGAAAAAACATTATTATGAATGTGAAAAAAAATCAGTACTCATACATAAGGGCGAGCAATAGATTAAAAACTCTAATGACCACTTCGACATCACAATGGGATCATTTGACTCTGCGAGGTCTCCTGATCTCATTGGTCTTTTTATATTGTATAATCTTACAGTATATCACAAAATTAGTATTAATGACATTGGATTGTACAGAGATGATGGTCTTATAGTTATAAAAAATTCTACAAACTTTAAAATTAGAAAACTATTATACAGGGAATTTAAATGCATGAACTTGAAAATTACTGTAAGTACTAAATTGAGAAAAGTGAACTTTCTTGATGTAACATTAGGTTTAATGAATAATATACAAAAAGCCCAATACTGATCCTTTGTATATACACCCTAAGTCTAATCATCCTCCATCTATAATTAAGCATATGCCTTTTATCCATCGAAAAGAGAGTAAGTACAAATTCAGCAAATGAGAAAATATTCTATGTACATAGTAATTTCTATAATAAGGCTCTAAAGAACAGTGGCTATAAATGCCCAAAACTCATATGAAAAATGAAAATGGAAACCATAGAAAAAACAAAAATAAAAATCATTTGGTCTACACCTCCATACAACCAAATGGTAAAAAATAAATTGGGACAAAAATTCTTTGCATTAATTGGTAAACATTTTCCTAGAGACAGTAAACTCAGTACAATTTTTAATAAAAATACCCTTAAATTAAGTTACAGTTGTACTGAAAACTTAGATATGATTATTAAGAAACAGAATGCTAATATCTTGAGTAAACACTTAGACCAAAATCAAAAAAATCTAGATCCTAAAATAAAAAGAAATGAAGATAAGGAAAAATTATGTAACTGTAGAAATCCTTAAAATTGTCCTCTCAATAATAAATGTTGCATGGATTCATTGGTTTATCAATGCGATATTTCATCAATTGAAGATCCAGACATAGTTAAAAATTGCATCAGATGCACAAAACATGATTTCAAAAGACGTTGGAACTAACATCAAATGTCCTTTAAAAATAATAAATACAGAAATCAAATGTCCCTATCTAAATATTTTTGGCACTTAAAAGAAACCAAAACGCCAACAGTAAAATAAATAAGAGCTAGAGCTTGTAGGTCATTAAATGACCTATGTCCTTTGTGTATAAAATAAAAATTTACTTATAGAAATGAAATAGCTATTTTTTGTAGACACTGTCAAATATTTTCCTTAATGTTTAATTTTGAAAAAGTGATGAAACATATTTATACTTGATCTTTGATTAATAATAATTTTTTTTTTTAAATATGAATGTAATTCTAAGATATTTATTTAGAAAACAACATATAGCCTATTAGTTATTAGAAGTACTTTAAATTTGTAGGAATAAATCTTTAAATATTAAAAATATGACTTGCTCTTATTCTGACAACACCTTTGAGAAATCTTTGTGTATAAAATCATAAATTAAGTGTCCAAGTAAAAATGCCAAAAACTGTTTATCATTGGAAAACTCAGATGACACACGAAAAACAGATGTCATTGTTTGTGAGCAGGCACCCTTACATCACTTTAACGTAACCAGATTTTGGAAGTAACTTATATTTGATACATAAGTTGTCTAGGGAGATTAACACTGAAACACCACTTGTCAAAATGATTGAAGTTTTCCATAACCGTAACAGTTTAAAATATTAAGATTGTGCTTATAAGTAAAGTAAATTTCTTAATAGGTTATTCCAAAAATCACTTGAGAATGGAGCTATGGATTTTAAATTTGATGTTATAATTAAATTTAAAATTTTCGTTTCTGTTTTGAAACATGGTAATTCCTGTGTAGCAATGGTACCATATTTTTAAAATAGTAAATAATTATATTATGCTCTACGGTTTATGTATCGATCACTTTTTTTTCCTCCCCTCTTCTAAAAATAAAAATAATCACTAAGGACGGCAGATTGTAAATCTTACTGTTCTTTGTTATTATTTTATCTCATGTCTCCATTCAAGCATGTTTGGTTGAATATTCTAGACATATGTCTGTTTCTATTTTAATTCTCCCCAGTTCATGTATCAATTTCTTTGTGTCTGTACAAAACAGAGTGAGAAAAACACTAATTACCCACATGGTTTTTATTTTCCCAAGTACTTTCAATCTCATCCAATATCATCTTCAGTGGTGAATTGTTCAGACCAAGAATTAATGTAAGTTATGAATATGGGATCATGAACGCCATTATGTAAGGGAAGTAACTTAATTTTATGTAAATTCTTATTAAAATTGTAATTATGTGTTTTGAAATATTGTTTTAATTGTAGTTTTTAACAATTACAACAAACCAATTACAACCAACAATGCAGAACATGACAACTTCCCAAAATAATTGGTGACTACAAACTTGGATGCATGTCTGGAACTATAAACATACATAAACCTAACTTCCCTTTGTCCTGTCATATCTCAAATCCTCTCTCCGTTTTATCAATTAACCAAAATCATTAACCAACTCATTACACCATACACACCTAGTAAATACAGCATTAAATCAACTCACAAACTAATCTAAATCTTAAAAGCCTAAAAATCTAATAATAAAACCATAGTCTCACTTGACATTGAAAGTTTATTTACCAATGTCCCAGTTAAGGAAACGATTGATATAATTATAAAGAATATTTACAACAATCCATCTCTCCCTCCATGGCAACAATTTTTGCCTCCAGCGTGGTAAAGGTATTAACCTTTACCACGCTGGAGGCAAAAATTGTTGCCATGGAATTTTCTCCCTTTGCAGCTCTAGGCACATTCTATCGCCTTGAGATGGTTGCTATAAATAAATATTTGTCAACTATTATTTCTGGTATTTTATGTTGGAAGTCACCTACTACTTCTTTTAAACTTTTGTTTTTAATTTTTAATTCTTCTAGTTTCTACACAAGGTGCAACGTTGTTAATTTTTATTTTGTAAACAAAAATGGCTGCATCAACATCCAACAAAGCCTTTATTCAGGCGTTTTTCTTTGATTCTGATGATGATTTTGAGGGCTTTACTCAAGTGGATATTGATGGTGAGGTGGTTGGAGATGATAGCCACACTATGTCATTATGTGAAGGAAAACTATGATGACCACTAGCAGATACTTTCATCTATGGCTGAGTAATTTTATGGAAGCTACTGGCAACCATAGATGTGCCTGACAGCCTTTCTGAAGGTGAATTATTTTGTCTATTTATAAACAGGGAAATAAATTTATTTGTCAGCGATACAAATAAATATGCTAGTTAGGTGAAAGCAAGACCAAACAAATGCTGGGGTCTTCTCATATGTAAACATGAAGAAGCATATCACTTTTTTGACGAGATGAAAGCCATCTTAGCCACTTTGCTTCTTATTGCACCCCAGAACTCCACAAAGATTAATAAAATGTTAAATTGTTAATGTATTTTTGTTTTTTTTATTTTGTTTTGATTTGGGTTTTTTTCTAACATCAAAATATGCATACAAAACATAACACATTACATGATACTCTATGTCAAAATATTACTTATCCATTCTTTTATTAGTATACAAAAAATGTACACAATACAAAGAAAGTTATAACAATTTTAAAACAGTAGGTGTTCATATTTTTGCACCATTTTGAAAAAAAAAAATGCAGTGACAGGGGAACAATTCTACAAAGAATTTAGCATGCTAAAGGTTAAAAATTAAACCTAACATATTATGAAAACTACTTTTGACTTGTACCACTGAGGATACCTTCTGTGACCATCAAAATAATATACATACAACATGATGTTTCCATGGGTTCAGTTCTTTGACCAAGATTTAGTAACTTCAACATAGCTAACCTTAAAAATAAGATATTTAACATCACTAAATAAACCTCCATCTACCTAAGATATGTAGATGATATTCTCATCTGAATCAAAAACATAGATGAAATACATGAACTACAAAAAAACTCCATCCTTAAGTTCACGGTTGAGCTTAACGATGACAATGTAATAACAAAATTCAAACAAATACTATAAATTACAAGAGTTTTAATACTATTGCATAAATTCGTGAACATTAGGAACCTGTATTTTTTTTTCTTCTCCTTTGAAAATGTGTTGCTGAAAAGTTCTCAGCCCAACAAGGAAGATATTCCAAAATAAGTTCTTGTATTTTATCATTTGGTCAGATTTTGGGAATTGGATCAGGCTGAGAATTTTTCATACTAAACAATGTTCTAATTTATATGTATTTTTTTTTTTTTTTTTTTTTTTTTTTTAGCTAATTAATCAACATTTCTCTTGTGTGATGTCAATATTTTGCAATGTACATATTGCTATAACAATATAAACAGCTTCAAACTTACTCTTTCTATTTACATCAATATGCATTAAAAATTTTCTTTAAAAAAAAAAATATTAGTCTTGAACAGAATTTTAAAATTCCAAGCTGTTTATATTTTGAAAATATAGCTTTTACTTCTATAATTTTGCTAAGAATGCCATTATGTTCACAAATTCTTGCATGAATATTGTTTTAATGCTTGGATTTGATATCCATTTTCATTTTTTTTTTTTTTTTGTTTGTTTTCCCTTCAGTATCCACAACTGGTATCCCTTCACCTCCACGCATGTTTGGTCCAGCACCAGTTCCAGTGAGCATTGCAACTGCTCCACCTGCTATGTTGCCTCCACAGTACATTGGTGCTGGTGTCATATATGGAGCACCACCACCTGGGCCTTACCAAGTTCCTGTAATACCAGGTTATCAGTCTCCTCCTCCTCCTCCACCGCCTCACTCACAGGTAAACTTTTTCACTTATCTGTGAATTTTTGCCAACAAGTAAAATATAGAAATTTGCAAATGTGATTACCATACAATTTTGTCTATCAATTTGGTATCATTTGTAAAGCATAAAGACTTACTGTTACTTGAAAGAAAGAGTAAATCTAAATTTAAAACGGCTGTCTTTTTTTTTTTTTTCACTTGCTATTTCCCAACACTCCCCAGATATTTGAAATATTTAGTTTTTAGTTCCTTTATGGTTCTGATCATGCACTCATGAAAAGTAAGTATTTCTCTTTGGTTGAATTGTACATTTTCTATCCAAGTAGGATAGAAAATGTAACAGAAGATTACTAGAATTTAAGTAGTTAATTTTAAACACATATAATCAAAAATGCTTTTTTTTTTGGACTTAAGACTTCACTGTTGATATTTTAGATGCTTGTCTTTTTCATTTATCAATAATACCTAACTTGTATAATTCCTATCTTGCAATATTTTCTCTTTGGGTAACTTTCTGCAAAATTATCTACATTATTCCTTCTTTCCATTGGGATTCCAGTTTTTTTTTTTTTTTTTTTTTTTTTTTTTTTTTTTGTTAAATCAAACAATTTCCAAACATTCACTGTCTAATTTTGTTCATTTTAACAGATATTTTTCTTAAGACTGCTATACTAAATTTATGCGGTGTAAAGAATTTTAAGATGCTTTCTTTTTTCTTTTTTTCCAGGCAGCAGGGTTACAAGAAATGTATAGAGGAGGTACAACTTATTACTCTACAGACTTGCAGCAGCCCAGTCCTAGCCGATCCCCTGTTCGCAGACAAAAGTCTGCAATCCCTATTATTAATCCTCAGGTAAGTGGTTACAAAATTTCTTAATCTCACTAATTAATGTAAAGTTTTTAAAGATTTCTCTAATCAGTCTAAACATTTTTCGTCCATATGATTTCCCACTCACAGTCAATTATGGGGTCTGCATGAATTGATGTTACCAGTGGTCCATTACAGAGATACTTATAAAAAAAAAATAGGTATACCTTATTAATGTTCAAAAGTACTTATCAAATCAGATAGCTCAACATTTATCAGTTTTCATATACAAGTTGCATGATCTGCTTTACTTCAGTTAAGACATTCATTGATAATTGTGAATTTTCTTGATTACTTGTTTGAAATTTTTTCCTACTGAGCAAACAGGAAATATCCTTATATAAAGCATTTTCATATAATTATATAACTTGAATAATGAAACCAAATAATTAGAAATGATATAAAGTTCTTGCAAGAATCAAAATTTATCCATTACTGTAAATAATTTAACAATGACATCCATATTAATTTGATAAGAAATACATGAGACCAGAGAAAAAAAATAGAGGAACTTATAGATCTTTTTTTATACAAGCTTTGGGTTATGTAAGAATTTATGAAAAAAAAAACATTAGTCAGCATTTAAATACTAGCCGCCGCCGCCGCCGCCTTCTTCACACTAATATATATTTTTGGACAAATTATACATTGACAAGGAAAATGGATTTATAAGAATTCAAAATAAAAAACATGAAATATTTTATTTCTAGAAAGTTTAACGGGTGTTCCCACCACCCTTATCCTCGTGGTGCAAATATGCAGCAAGTAATTCTGTCGCAGAAATAAGTTCTTCTATATGGATCATATTTTCCAGACTTGTTACCCTCAGATAATAACTTGTTTCATTATTTGGAGCATTCCTTGTCTGCTCAACTGTTTCTACAAGGATACAAAAACGAAAAAAAATTTCAGAATTCATAAAATCAAAGCAGGAATCTTCTATGATTTAAATAACACAGTTTAGGTGGGGGGGGGGCATTACTGAATAATGAGGCTTTTGATTTACATGGTATTTTTAGCAAAAATGTGAAATTGTTAATTAAATGGGGACTAAATTTAACTTGGATGTGCTGTCTATTCTTAAGATCAAACTGAATCCCAAAATCTTAGATTACTTGAAGAAATATTATTGCTAATATAATGTTATTTTGACTTTTTTCTAGGTGTTGGTTCTTTTTAGACAAATATAGAGAGAATAGTTGAAGATGGATTTCTTTTCTATTGAATCTGAAGATTATTTTTTGGTTCATCTAGTAAATTATAAAGCTTTTAATAGTGGAATTCGATTAAGTCTCTTTTTTTATAGATTACTGGCAGTTTGTGTTAAGTTATCACAGCATCATTGACCATAATGCTGTTTTGCTATAACCTTTTTAAGCTATAACTCTGGCAGATTAAATATTAATACACTTAGCTGTTTACTTAATCATCTTGCAATTAAACATGCATCAATTCTAGAAAGGCAAGCTAAACAGGTTTCCATTCAGTGACATCATGCAGCATTACTCTTGTTACATACCTTCTAAGACCAAATGATTAATCATAATCTATTTGGGAATTCAGCATTAACACAGAAGTGGTTGATATGCCATAAAACAAACCAAAGCAAATCCTTTATATGTTGTGATCATTGTTCACAGGCTCATATCATTAAGGTCTGTGTATATGAAGAACAATGACTTCTGTAACACATGTGGTTTTTATGTATATCTGAAATAACTTTTATATTTTAAAAAATTTTTGTAATGTATTAATACATTTAAGACTATATTTGCTTTATTAGAAATGTCTAAAAATGTTATTTTGATTATTATCTAATCAATATTTTTGTTGCATTCAGGATGTGAAGGATAAAAAATCCACAAGTGCCAATGATACAGACTCTAATGACTGCAGCAGCCACGACAAAGGTCAAGAGGAAAGTACTATAACCAATGTCCATGCTATAGAGCCTGGTGACTCTGCGCCTGAGAGCAGCAGTTGCAGCCAAACTGCTTCTGAAACTCCAACAAGTAGAGCGTCTGATAGCACCTCATTATCTTTGTCTAGATCTGCATCTTCTGCAGTAGTCAGCAAAGAGAAATCCTCCTCAGAAGAGGAGGACACTAATTCTAGCCCTATCACAGCCCATAAACCTGTGGATCTGGCTGATACTTGCACACAAAGTGAACAGGCAACGCAGCCAATATTAGAGGCTGCTGCTTAGTTTTGATTTTTTTTTTTTTTTTTTTCAAAACAATTTTTCCTGTTATCATTTTCCTGTTATATTGTGGAAAACTATTTGAATAAGATCAGCTATGGTTTTTATCAAATGTGCTTTCAGAAACAAAAACTTCAAAAAATGTCAGTACTGGCCTCATTAGATGTTTGCTCCTTTGGATCAGCCTTGATCTTTTCTAACTTCTGCTCACATGATCAATCAAACCTCTCCATTGTTTCCAGTACTCTAGTGGTGCTTGTGAATATTTTCTCTGAACAAAATTTGAATAAATATGCTGATACCTTCTTTTCACATCAGCAATTGTTTGCACTCCCCACAATTCTGGTGAATTTGCTTGTGCTGGTCAATGATTTTTGTTACTAATAAAATTTCTGTCGTCATTGGTTACCTGAATAAATAAAAGAAAAATATAAAACTAATGAAATGCTACACTGTTCACTTTTGTGTGCATGTGTTATATATATATATATATATATATATATATATATATATATATAAAATCAGTATAAAGAGTTGAACAGAGATATTTATTAAAAAAAATTCTAAAAACATGCATGATTTTGTTTTTATTGAGTTTTTATGCATGAAAAATATCATTTTGAAATCTTCATAAACAAAATGTTTTTTGTTTCTTATATATCAAATCACAATTTTTTTTTTTGTTTTTTTTTTTTTAATAATCTTATGCAGCCACCAAATTGTGAATGTTTGTAATTTAAATTAATTTTATCATAGGAATTTAAGAAAGTTGCATATTTTGTAAAATGTTTCTAAATGGATTGTTATTTACTGTAAGCTAGCAGACAAGAATAAATCTTTTTAAATTTGTTCCTCTATTTGTTTTATAACTTTGCATAAAATGGTTATAGTCATTCATATTTGAGAATAACTTTTACAAATCTTTGAGAAAGACCTAAAGCAACTGTCAAATATTTTGAAATACTCTGGTCTAAACTGTCAATCTAGTTTACACACATGCCCACTTTAAGGCAACAATAAAGGTTTGATTTTTATTTATATATATATATATATATATATATATATATATATATGTGTGTGTGTGTATTCATTTTTTTAATTCTTTGCATACAAACAAATGCATTTCTGTAATCAATAAATGAAAATGTTCCTACCATAGGTTTTAGGTAGCAATCTGATGTTTGTGCTGACTTCAAAAGTTAAATTCTTCATATGCTGACTTTGGTGAGTCATTAAATAGATTAAAAATCCCAGTGTCTAAATTGAATTATATAAACACACACAAACTTGTTACTAGTAAAAATACTGATACCCGGTATTCATTGAATGCCACTTTGGTCAGGTAAATGACAAGTAAATTTGTGCAGTTTTATGGCTAATATCAAAATTTAATGTTTAGGCAATATTCAGTGAAAAATCTCCTAAAGGGGCAAGATATGCATTGCTAATCTTAGGTATTTATCACATGCAACTGGTTAGGTACAGTAACTGAGAGCTGTTTTTATATTTTAATTCCATTGTTTTTTTGGCTTCTTTGTCTCGTATTACCCTTATATTTGCTTTTTTTTGAGAATTCATATCCCCTTTGTCTCTCTCTCTCTCTCTCTCTCTCTCTATATATATATATATAATATATATCAACAAGGTTTCCCCTATTGAGAGTGGTTTGATTTGGTTCTAAATTTTTTAAAAAGAACAAACACTCAACACCATCACTTGACAAGACACCAGAAGTGTTGAAACAAAATGGCTTTTTTTTGTAGTGACGTTATAACATGCTTGTTATAATTTTGAATAAATATTTATATATAAAGTATAATATATGATGTATAGATAGTATTTATAAAGTGGGTGGGTGTGTGTGTGTGTATATATATATTATATAGGCATGGTAGATAACGGCTGGATTGAGAAATTGGAGAGCCGAGCTTGAATTCTGTTTGAATCCATAACATTCACTTATGTGACTGGTCTAGAAGGACAACTATGAATTCAAAACCTGCAGCAGGTCGTTTGCTGACCTTGTGGCACGTAGCGCACCAAGACTATTCGGCCCTTCAAAAAGTGGTTGGTTCTTCACAAAGCTTTCACTATTATAATCAAATTAGGTGCTGGTGTCTGGCTGTCAGTTCCTAGGAACTGAGCTGCCTCACCTTCATACGACTATGACGGGTGAGTCTGCCATATATGTATATTATATTTTATATATATATATGATTTTCATGTCCCTCAAGTGTCTTGATAGCACAGTGTTATCTGAATTCATAGGTATCGAAATACTAACTAAAACGAACGAGTTAGTCTATATAGACAATCATGGATTATACAGAGACGACGGTTTAATGTGTGTACCTGCCAACACAGGAGCTAATGACGTTATTAGAAAGAATCCCTTAAAGTTATTCAAAAATTTGGGCTTTAAAATCACCGTCAAAGTAAATAAGAAAATAGTCCAATTTTTTAATGTAGCACTTAACCTCACTACTGGCACTTTTTCGCCGTACCTAAAACCGAATACCAACCTTAAATATGTAAACATCAAATCCAACCACCCAGCAAATGTTATCAATGGGGTGGAAAGTAGAATCTCCCGTAATTCATCTACCCAGGAGATTTTCAAACATAAAAAGGTGTTTGAGAAGGGAGGGATCAAGTGAAATCTTTAATTCTTGCTGCCTGAGATCATCTAACGGTCGATACCGATATAGAGTGGTATCTTGAGTTTTGGTGTTCCTGATTATATTTATATATTTTTATTTATATATATATATATATATATAATACTGCTTTGTCATTTTATCACCCACCCGTTCTAAACGTAAAACCAGAAGGGGCCTGATTTGGTTTAATCCCCCTTTCAACCTGCAGTTGAAAAGCAAAATCGGAAAAATTATTATAAGCATATCCCAAGAAACTCTGTTGTAGCTAGGGTGTTCAACAGGAGTAAAATGAAGCTCAGTAGCTGATTAAACATTATAAAAAGCCCCAACACCAGATTATTACAAGCAGAAAGAGTTGGGGAAGTGAAAACGAAATCATGTAACTACAGAGATAACGGCCAGTGACACAGGTGTTGTTTATTCATCGGAGGTCAGTGACGGCAACACTTTTAATAAAAATTAGTTGCACAGAGGACACATTTAGGAGATATTACAACCATACTACCTCTTTTAGGTTCGAGAGCCCTAGAAATGACACAAAAATAGCAAATTGTGTTTGGTGGTAGATTTGCACACATAAAGTGGATCATCAAAAATTGAAGCCAGGCAGAGTCCGAGGAAGCTTCAGTTTTGATGTTCCTCATTATATATATATATATATATATAATATATATATATATATATATAAATATAAGGGAAAAGTTATTATGGAGAGGGAAAAGGAAAAAAAAGAAAAATCTTTTTTTTTTCTCTCTATCACCCTCTTAAATGTCTTTATCCTTTATTTACGGTTTTCCTTCCCTTTTTTCCTCTATCTTCCTATCATTTTAATTTTCAATTAAAAAAAAACGTTGATTCATTTTTTTTATCAAACGTTTTAGTATTGACAAGCTCCAGGGAATTCCTCTCTCTCTAGGAGTGAAATGGCTATATAAATGGGGTAAAATTGAGTTTCATTTTTTATTTAATTCATTTCTGTGCCCTATAATAAATATATTGAGCTCTCTTTGGTGGATCAAACTTAATATTATATTATTAGTAGTATTCACTTGTATTATTTACCCACGGATTTTTACCTGTATGCATATATATATATATATATATATATATATATATATATATATATATATATATATATATATATATATATATATAATCTAGACTCGACGAATTATGATTATTTCAAATCCTACTAAAAATTTCTATCACTTGTATATCCTTGCTTGAACCGGCTTCTAATGCTCTGGATGGAGCGACTTGAGAATAGAAGCCGTGGCACTGTCCTATGCGTAAGGGAAACTCGGATGAATTACACCACGGAATTTGTTAAGAGCGGCGGCATATTGAGTCTAATTCGGCACCGAGACCCGTTCGTGCAGTTAGTATGACGTGTCGTATTGTAACGTTCCGGGTTCAATTCGCGGTAGTGGATGCGCACTGCTGATGAGTCCCCAAAATAAGAAGAAACGGCCGTTCAGTGGTTTCTCCATTCTACTGAGGCTTCTTCTTGAGATTATATATATATATATATATATATATATATATATATATATATATATATATATATATATATATATATATATATATAATTATGAATACATTATATAATAATATATATGAATTAATAAATATACATATACCTACGTTTGGTGCGCGACTTAAGTTTCGTTGATTACCCAAGCCTGTGATCTTCATCAACGGAACAACAAATACAAACAAATGGGAATTACTCACCGACTGATGTTTTTATTGACGGTATACTATTGGAAAAAAAACTCGTTGTCTGCCTGATTCCTCGCTGTGCGAAACATTTTATTATATATATATATATTTTATATATATAAATATATATATATTGTATATATATATTATATATATATATCTATTGTATATATATATATATTATATATATATATCTATTGTATATATATATATATTATTTATATACATCATATATATATATATGTATAGGATATATAATATATATAATACATATATATATAATATATCTTATATATAAAGTACAGTGTATGTGTATATGTTTGTGTGTGTGTTGAGGCAACATCTCCACTTCCACTGCTCCGATTTCAATGATTCATAACTCATTCAAAAGCCGTAGAATAGTTAGGCGCACGGAATGATTTTCGTTCGGCTCATATATATATATGTGACACTAACCCCTGGATGGTTCGGGTGGTCGCGGTCGATGTTTTGGTCGCAGCACCAATTGTGACACCAACCCCTATAGTTGGTTGGGTGGTCGCGGTCGATGTCTTGGTCGCAGCATCAATTGTGTGACACCCACAACCACTCGAGCGTCGATCACTGTCCCAATGTGTGACACTGACCTCCCTGTGTCTGGTTAGATTCGGTATCAACATTGTCGTTCTCAGCTCGCCTCCAACGTCTGGTCACCGAAGTGACTGCTTTGATCTCTAGTCTAACCTACCCACGTTGTGATTTGATCTTAGGTAGACGAAATCAATCAGGCGTCGGGTCGTAGTGCAAGCTGAATCCGGGGTGAAGTTGATACCGCACAAGTGTATGTAAAAGAAAAATGATACAAACTCAAGAGGTTCAAATGTGTTGAGAAATAACAATTATCTTTATGTCTATCTGTTGAATACAGGAATGCGTCTCTCTCTCCCAGCCCGCTTCTATGGATTCGTGACACTTTTTGCGTTCTTAAGCGAGTTCTGATATCTTAAGTTGTTTTTTCAATAAACTGCTTTTGGTATCTAAGTTGATATTCAGTAAAACTTGCTTCTGGTTGATATTTGGTAAAACTTGCTTCTGGTTAAAAATCTAAGTCAATCTTTGGTGGGAAGTCTAAAGTCGAAAAGAAATGTGGAAACTTGTGGTCAGCTTCTGCGAGGCACGGTCTCCAACTCAACTGGAACTGAACTGAACTGCAAACTTCTTCAAACTCTTTACTGAACGCCCGGGGACGTTCGTTTATATGGACGTCGACCAAAGCCGGGAGTGGGACCAGACGTGGTTTGGGTTCTTCGATAATTCCAAATCCCCAATAAGGATTCTCTTTGTCTTCGGACAGGAAAATTCATCACTTCCCATTTTTGGAAGTCAATTACTTTCTGTTTCAGAGGAGTTCTCCCCCTTCTGTGAGGAGAGGTCGGAGGAGAATTATCCTCCTAAACTCTTCCTTTCTCATATTGGTATCTCATACCAACCTCTTCGTGGGCGTCAACAAGTTTCTCCTTCTTTCTCATACAATCACCTTCGCCTATCACCCATGCTACCAATTAGCTAATGATCTCTTGGCGGTGTGGGTGTGGCTAGACTGGCATTAGTTTACATTTTCGCCCGAGAAAAAAAATTATCTTCATTTTTCTTTCTTTCTTTTCTATCGGCTAGAATTCTTACAGACCACACATGGCAGGTCATTAAATTTTTTATCTTATCCTGGTACACCTGGAATTTGTTGGCGGTTCTTCTTCGCCGACCCATTAATGATCGCAGTCAACCGGGTGGTCGGTTTCATTTGAAGACCAAATCCTTTGTCTTTATCGTGTCTTAATGTCCAGATGCCCATTTCTGGCGACAGAAAATCTTGTCGCGAACAGTTTGAACAGGCAAAAACACTGATTCCTTTTTTTCATATCAAGATCTGTTTTCATGCGGCTGACTTCTTCGTCGGTGTCCAAGATAACCTGATTTCGGCCACCTCCGCCCACATGCAGTTGACCAAAATCTAAATTTCTATTATTGCTACGTGTGTGGTGAAATTGTTATTCTTTTACCCGTGTTTACTCTCTTATCATGGCGTTAATTAATTCTGACAGAACCGACCTGCTTCTCTTACGAATTTGTGGCACAAGGTCTACTTTTAGGTGGGAACCCGAGCGCGTACGCCCGGGACAGGAAGAAAAATTTCCCTCTGCCCCTGCAACCGTCGTTTGGAAAAACTCAGATTTATATATTTTTCCGTTAACGTTTGATAGTAATTTAAGCATTAACTAATGCAGTGTATCAATACATGCGCAGTCAGAGATTGTATCACTGATACCAATAATAAACACACTACATATATTGGTTTTTCTACATCCACCCTGTCCTGTAGACTTACTGTCACCTTTCTATTAAACGACTTTTCTTAGAAAAACATACCCATGTACCTGATATTAGACAGATATTAGTTGATAACACAATAATACTCACACATACACACAGTAAAAGGAACCTTCAGATATTGGAGGCTATCTACACTAAAGCAAAGCAAACCACACACAACAAAATTACATTTCAAACTAGTCAGAACACATTACATCGCATCTAGACATAGTGTTCTTTTAATATTTCAGTGGCTCAGGTGGTATGACATCTTGAACTTATGAACTGCATCTACTATTCCGCGACAGTTATTGTCACTGTCACATAGCAATCTTAGATGTCAACACAACAAAATATTATCTTCGATGGTGGATTTCTTTGTTAAAATATCCATATAACCACTCTGAAGATGGCTCCAGTGAGACAAAATATTAGATCAAAGACCAACTTAATAAAAAAAACATCCAAATTTTGAACAATTTTTGTCTTTATTTTAACCTGAAATTAAAGTAAATATACGAATAATGGAACGGCTCATGATCAGACATAATAGAGATTCAGTGTCTGTTAAATTTAACAATATATGTTTAAATATATATATATATATATATATATATATATATATATATATATATATATATATATATATATTGTCATCCACAGACCTGACTGTTTCGCTGTATCACAGCTCATCAGTGTGGCTTATATATTGTCATCCACAGACAGACTGTTTCGCTGTATCACAGCTCATAGCCCCCCACTCATGATTGTGCTTCTGAGTTCTCTTCCTGGATCAAAGCCGGTATCGAAGCTTTCATCCCCTCCAGGAAATTCAAGGTCAAACCGCGCTCCTCCCCCTGGCTCACAGCTGCTTGCTCAGCCGCCATTGCCCATAGGAACCACTTCTTCCACCGTTTTCGTAGTGACATGTCCGACTCCAACAGACGTCTATTTACCTCTGCACGCAATGAGTGTAAGCGTACCCTCGACGATGCCAAGTCACTATTTGCAGCTCGGATGAAGGAACGTATTGCATCCCGCAAATTTGGCTGCAAGGACTATTGGCGCCTCTGCAAGAGCGTTCTGAATAGTAACAAACCCTCCATTCCTCCACTGTTGAATCAGTTTGAGGTCCTGACCACCTCTGCCGACAAGGCCGAATGCTTCGCTCGGAAGTTTTCTTCCAATTCTATGCTTGACTCTTCTGGGGTACCCTTGCCCGACTTCCCTCCCAGAACTGAGGCCCTACTGGACGGCTTGCACATAACCCCGTCGTCGGTACTGGGCATTATTTCTAACTTAGATCTCCACAAGCTACCGGTGGCGACGGAATACCAGCCATTGTCCTGAAGAAATGCGCACCTGAACTGGCACCTGCCCTCTCTAAATTGTACAACCGCTGCCTCAAGGAGTCCTGTTTTCCTGACTGCTGGAAGTCCTCTACCATTGTTCCTGTCTTTAAGAACTCTGGCGACCCCTCCAACCCTTCTAATTACCGTCCTATCAGTCTCCTTCCCCTCTTCGGCAAAGTCTTCGAGGCCATTATCAACACCGAAGTGATTACTCACCTGATATCCCACGATCTGCTCTCAGACAAGCAGTATGGTTTCCGCTTTGCCCGGTCTACTGCCGATGTGTTTACGGCCATCACAAAATTTGTCTACCAAGCTATCCATAATAACGGCGAAGCCCGTGCCGTGGCCCTTGACATCTCCAAAGCATTCGATAGGGTTTGGCATGCCGGCCTCCTTTGCAAGCTCCGGGGTTATGGTATCACAGGTCGATTGTTTGACCTAATTCAATCATTCCTATCAAACCGGGATTTGAAGGTTGTTCTCAGTGGATTCTTCTCCAACTCCTATCCCACTAACACTGGTGTCCCTCAAGGCTCCATCCTTGGCTCTACTCTGTTCCTCATATTTATAAACGACCTTCCTGACGCCATAGACTCCCAAGTCGGTATCTACGCTGACGACACTACTATTTACTCCTGCCTCAAGCACAAATCTAGTGAGGCGGACAAAATTAACCTGGCAGCACAAATTGAAAAGGACATCCAATCAGATGTGGACTGGGGAGAGAAATGGATGGTCAACTTTAACGCCACTAAAACAAAACTGCTCTCCATTAACCACCACAAGGACCCATCCCTGCATCCCATTAGAATGTCTGAGGACCAACTTCTCGAGAGCTCCTCTCTGCGGCTGCTCGGTCTCACGCTGTCCGCTGATCTGAGATGGAACAAATACATCGAGTCAGTTGCATCATCCACCGCAAGAAAAGTTGGTTCCCTGTGCCGAGCCAGGAAATTCTTCTCCCCGGAATCGATCCTCCAAGTCTATAAGTCTACCATTCGCCCTTGCATGGAGTATTGCTGCCATTTATGGTCTGGGGCCCCTGCGTGTTGCCTCAGGGTTCTTGATAAGATCCAGAGACGGATATGCAATGTGATTGGCCCTGATCTGTCATCTCGTTTGCAGTCGCTCTCTCACAGACGCAATGTTGCATCGCTCTGCCTTTTCTACAAGTACTTCCACGGTAATTGCTCCGAGGAGTTGTTTTCGCTTGTCCCTAAGCCTCGCCTATGGAACTCCCTTCCCTATTACTGTTTTCCTGACAAATACAATCTCCAACGGTTTAAGTGTAGCGTCAATCGTCATCTCCAGTTGCCTTGATCTATCCACTTCCCTTCTCCACTTCCTTTCATCTTTCATTCCTATCTGCTCTCGCTCTATATCTTCTGTAACCCCCTTGCCTTGATCGACCCTCCGTCCTTCTCTTTCTCCACATCCCTTCCTTTACCACTCCTATCTGCTCTTCCTCCAACCCTTCTGTAACCCCATGCGTGATAGTGGCCACCAGCCTTGCTTGGGGTGATACGCTTAAAAAAATGTTCAGTTGGCAGGGTCGAATTTACTGCTTATAAACTTCAATCTTCCATGAATCTCTCACGTACATTCATAACTACTCATGGCGTATCAAATGTAAACAAATGACGTCACACATTATGAAATGGACAATGTCCGACAATTATTTAAAGACATTTTTATGTTTAACATTCTTTTTATAGATACAAGTATTTAAGTAAATGCTCTGTTTATAATAAACAGTATTAAATAACATTTACAGGCCTGAATGTCCGAGAACCTTTCATAGAAAATATTCGTCCTCCGACAGGATACGAACCTGTATCCTATACGGAACCGTCATATAGCTTGACGTGCCTTAACCGATTCGGCCACTGAGGATCGTTCGGTTGACAAGGTCGAATTTACTGCTTATAAACTTCAATCTTCCATTAATCTCTCAAGTAATTTCATAACTGCTCATGGCGTATCAAATGCAAAGATATGTTTATATATTATACATATATATATATTATATAATATATATAATATATATTATACATGTAATATATATTATATATGTATATTATATATAATATATTATATATAAGTATATATTATATATATATATTATATATATGTATAAATATATTGTATAATTATTATATTATTATGTATTTTACATATATATATATTTCATATATGTAGTATATATGAATATATTATATATAATATATATTATATATATATATATTTCATATAATATATATTATATATATATTATATATACCATATATATTATATATATCATATATATTATATATATATTATATATACCGTATATATATATATATATATATATATATATATATATTATTAAAAATTCTATTAGAGCCAGAAACTACCTACCAAGTTTTAACCTAAATGGATCTACCGGGTAAGCTGGTATAGCATGAAGATTTCTTTTCTTCCAATCTCAAACTACGTTGAATAACTTTCGAAAACAATGATTTATTTTTTAAACTTAATAAAATTATATAGTTTAAACCT
This sequence comes from Acanthosepion esculentum, assembly GCA_964036315.1. Lineage (NCBI taxonomy): Eukaryota > Metazoa > Mollusca > Cephalopoda > Sepiida > Sepiidae > Acanthosepion > Acanthosepion esculentum. The sequence continues at coordinate 43,467,525 of OZ038496.1, read as the reverse complement.
GTGGGGGAAGGCATTTTTTCGAAAGTTATTCAACATCGATTAAGAAAGGAACAAAATTCTTAATTTTAATTTAAAGTTTAGTTTTTAGTTACGAATCATGGTAAGTTCTGAGTCGCAATGAATGCCTAGTTTTAAACATTAATATTATAATATATTGGTCTATTGTGTATCGAGCACTGGTTTTAAAAATAATTGCTAAAAAATTATAAATCTAATTGTTCTTTCTTTTGCATATATATATATATATATATATATATATATATATATATATATATATATATATAAATATTTATAGATGTATATTACATATATATTTAATATATACCCCGATACATATAATATTACATACATATAATATATATATTGCATCTATATATAATATATATAACATAATTATATACAATATATAATAAATATAACATATATATAATAGCCAAATATAATATATAAGTAATATATAAAATATATGCAATATATAATATATAATTTGTATATAGTATATATATATAGATAATATATATATTAAATATATATACAAATATAATATATATAATATATATATTATATCTCGTATATGTAAAATCTGCAGAACAGACTGGGTTCTATAGCCTTGGATGGCAACTGGTCTAGGAGAAGGACAACTCTGAATTCAAATCCTGCGGAGGGTCGTTTGGGGACCTTGTGGCATTCGTTGCCCCAGGTCCCTGTATTCGTCCCTCCAAAAAGTGTGGATGGCCCTGCACAAAGCCTCCATCACTAAAATCAAATCCTGTGTGGGTGTCGGGCTTTCAGTTTCTGGGAACTGATCTGTTTGACCCTCATACGTCGAGTTCGACGGGAGAGTCCATCATATGTAATTATTTATGTAATATATATTGCATACAATATATATAATATGCATATTATAATATATATATATTATATATATATATAATATTATATATAATATTATATAATATATATATATTATATTATATAATATAAATATATATGATATATATATGTATAATATATAATATATACAATTTATATATTTACATATACAACATATATATATACAAATAATATATAATAGATATATAATATATACAAATATAACACATACATAATATATATAAATATATATATATTTGAATATTATATATATATATACATATATATATATATATATATATATATATATATATATATATATATATATATATATATATATATATATATATTTTCATCCACTTACAGCTCATCAGTGTGGCTGGACATCAAACTGCCTCAAGCTGGGTTCACATCCTGACTGATTTGGAATCCCTCGAAGATTCAACCCCTGAGCTATCAGCGCCCGGTTGAAGGAAGGGTAATTTTTATGTACTTATTCTTTGACCGAGACCAATGACCGAGAACTTATCGAAGAGCTTTGGAGTATTAGCAATAACAGTCATTGTTTACAAATTCGCCCTCTCTCACAGTAGTGCACGACGAGAGTTAAATTTTCCTGTGGAGTATATATTGTCATCCCCAGACTGACAGTTTCGGTGTATCACAGCTCATCAGTGTGGCTATACATCCCATTGCCTAAAGCCAGGATCGAAACCCGACTGATTTGGAACCAGTTGGATATTCTACCCCTAAGCTAATAGTGCCCAGTTGAGAGGACGTCTCAACTCTGTTGTACTTATTTTTCGAATAAACACGACAATTACTGGAAGAGCTTTGCAGTATTAGCAATATTAGTCATTGTATATAATATAAATATAATGTACTCTCCCCGTCGGTTTCGACATATGAGTATCTGACAACTTAACGAAATGAGTCAGTTATGAATTTTGTGCGATAATCTTAAGTGGCACTTAAGGCCCGCAAGTGGTTTGTAAAGGAGGCCGCATATGGAGCAAGAGTGATTGTGGGATAAGGTCACTGTTAGATTGGCTGATCTTTTAGATCTTGCTCTCGCTTCTTGAAGACGATTCAGACTAACAAAAACACGTTGATATCCACTCTACTCGCTCCAAGGCTAAGCGCTCGAGGGTGTTTTGAGATATATTGACAGCTGACAATTTGCTCTTCAGCTTGTCTTTGTATCTTAGCCATTGACGTCCTACACTCCTGTAGCCCTGTTCTAACTGGCTGTACATTAGGATCTTGGGTATCCTGTCATCAGACATTCTAAAGACATGACCAGTCCACTGCAACTGAGACTGTATGAGGAAAGTCTCGATTCCTCCAATATTACACGTATTAAACAGGTCTACATTGGATGACTTGTCTTGGAGTCTAACTCCACAGATGGCACGCAGACAGCTCTTGCGGAAAACATCCAGTTGGCACATATGGTACTTGTATGGAGTTCAAGACTCTGAGCCGTACAAAAGGATGGCAAGGACAACAGCTCTGTAAACCCAAATGTTCTTATCCAGTCGGATACCCCGCTCATCCCACAAGCGATGGCGAATGTTGCTGAAAGCACTTGTAGCCTTACCAATCCGATGCATGATTTCATACACACCACGAAATTGCTTCGGAGATGGACAATGTTGGTGCACTACTTTAGTTTTCTTTATGCTGAGTGTAAGACCAAAGGCTTTACATGCAGCAGAGAAACGATTTAGTAGATGTTGGGCTTCCTCAAAGGATGTCGCAACAAGAGAAGCAGCATCAGCAAACAACAAATCACGGATAATTTGTGTACGAAGGTTGGCCTTGGCTTTGAAACGCTGATGATTGAAGAATCCACCAGTTCAAAACTGAAAATTGATGCCGCTCTGTGTGTCTGCGAATGCATATTTCAACATCACCGAGTAGAAAAGTGCAGAAAATACAGGTGCCATGACACATCCTTGCCGTTTGTGACATCAAAGGTTTCTGACATCATACCATCAGACAGGATATTAGCTTTCATTCCTTTATGAAAGGAGATGATTACCTTTAGCATCTTTTCTGGGATGCAAAGTTTCCACAAGACTTGCCAAAGAGCCTCTCGATTCACAGTGTAAAAGGCCTTCGCAATGTCCACAAACACCTGGTTTTCTCACCAACCTTCTTTGCAAATTGACGAAGAGAAAATATCATGTCATTGAGGCCACGACCCGACCGAAAGCACACTACGATTCAGGATATATGTCGTCAAGAAGGTATATAATGATTCTGTTTACAGTCAGTCTAACTAGGATTTTGCCTGTAATAGAAAGGAGTGATATTCCCCGAAGATTATCACAGACACTCCTGATACCCTTGTTTTTGTAGAGGTGTTTGATAGAGGTGTCTTTTTAATCGTCTGAGACACAGCCTGCCTTCCATATCTCTACGAAAAGGAGATGCAACTTTTATTTTACATATATATATATATGAAAATTTCTCAAAGTTAACTTTTAGAGAAGACAATATTTATAAATAAATGACAATAAGAAAACAGTAACTGCTGACGCGTTTTGTCCAATGCGGACTTTTTCAAAGCAAGAAATGAAATGAATTTAATTAAACAAAGAAAATTAATAAAAACAAAAAAAAAACAGAGTGTTCTTAGCAACTGGAATGTAGGAAACGCTATTTTCATATTGTTAACTGAAAATGACGTCAGTTAATGTCACCCGTGGAGAATATTTCATTAATCTGTGTTGATGGATTCAACCATTTTCTTTTGATTTTAATATGTTTTTGTGTACATTTGTTTGTGAGAGCAGTAGTTTTGTTAGAAAAGGTGAAATAGGGAAAAAGCCTGGGCGTAGATTAATATTTGGGTATTGTTCGATGGTGGCACTCTCTAGAATTTTCCTTCTGAGGGAGTTATTTTCTTTTTTTATAAGTATAGAATTTTTTAAATCAAAATTATGGTTGAATTTATTCCTATGTATTACTAAGGCATTATTTAAGTTGTTTATTCTAAGGTCTCTTTTGTGTTCATTGATCCGTTTTTTTATGTTTCTGCTTGTTTCTCCAATATATTGGGAGGAACAGTTTTGGCAATTTATTGTATAAATGCCTGCTTCAGAAATGTTATTGCTATTGTTGTTTGGAGATCTTATTATATCTATAATTGTTATCGAGGTGTTTGTGACTATTTTAAGATTATTTAGATGGGATAGGTTATTCTGGATATTAAACGTAACAGAGTTGGTTGGTAGTATTATGTATCTGTTTTAATTGTAATTTACTATTGCGGATTATGTTATTAGTTTTGTTTCGATTGTATATTTTGTATGCCTTTCTTCTTGCGTTATGGATGAAATGATATGGGTATTGTAGGTTTTTGAATGTATTTTCTATGTATGTTTCTTCTTTAAGTAAATATTGGAGACTACAGATTCTTAATGCTCTTATCGCACCCGGCCGGACCTACATCTCGTACCTAAACCTGGAAGCACGGACTTTAGGATATGCGTCGACTACAGAAGGCTGAACGCTACAACCATACCCGATCGCTATCCAGTCCCTCATATACACAATTTCGCCTCAGGGTTACAGGGCACTCGCGTCTTTTCAAAAATCGATCTCACGAAGGCTTACCACCAAATCCCCATATCTCCGGAGGACATCCCAAAAACCGCTGTAACCACTCCCTTCGGCCTTTTTGAATATGTCAAGATGCCCTTTGGCCTGAGGAACGCAGCACAAACCTTTCAACGTTTCATGGACGAGGTACTGCGTGGCCTAACGTACGCATATGCCTACATCGATGACATCCTGGTAGCTAGCACGGATGAGAACGTTCACAGGCAACATCTAAACGACGTCTTCCAAAGGTTAGCACAGTATGGAATCCGGCTGAACACCGACAAATGCACGTTCGGGGCATCTGAGGTGAACTTCTTAGGTCACCACATTGACGCAAATGGAATCACACCATTACCGGAGAAAATCGACGCAATAAGAAATTTCCCTACGCCTACATCCATAAAACAAATTCGGCGGTTTATCGGTATGATAAATTTTTACCGCAGGTTCATCCCCAACTGCTCGACAATTCTTTCCCCGCTGACAAACCTCATAGAGTGAAAGAACAAGCAAATTATACTAGAAGGAGAATCCTTGCGGGCTTTCGAAACGGCAAAGATAGCGCTGATAAGATTCACGAAACTCTCATTCATTGAAAACGACCCGGAAACGAGGATCTTCCTCACGACAGACGCTTCCGACGTTGGAATAGGAGCAGTAGTGGAGCAGCAAGTTAATATGGAGAGAAAACCGATAGCTTTTTTCTCAGCTAAACTCTCCGCAGCCCAGAGAAGATACAGCACCTTCTCACGAGAACTCCTGGCTTCACAATTTTCACGGACCACAAACCGCTGACCAACGCGATGAATGTCAGTGCAGACAAATATACATCCCGTGAAACACGTCACCTCGACTACATCTCACAGTTTACGACGGACATCAGACACGTCAAAGGAAAGAACAATACCGTCGCAGACACATTGTCCAGAACAGACGTCAATACCCTGGATAACGATATCTTGAGCCAAGAGCTGATAGCCGACAAACAAACAGACGACACGACGATACCTGACCTCATCAAGGAAACTTCGTTGAAACTGCAGGAATTCCCGTGTCCGTTCAGTGACAAAACCCTTTTCTGTGACACCGCACTGGATACTCCGAGACCATACATTCCTCCATCTCTCAGAAAGAAAGTATTCCTCCATCTCCACAATCTATCTCATCCGAGCAAGCGAGCAACCGTCAAGCTTATCGCCGAGCGATTCGTGTGGCCTAATATGAAATCAGACATCAGGAATTGGGTCTCAACCTGCATACAATGTCAAAAATGCAAAATTCAGAGGCACACAAAATCACCAGTTGGAACATTCGCCACACCCGGTGCACGTTTCTGTCACATCCACGTTGACCTCGTCGGGCCTCTGCCAATGTGCCAGGGGTACCAATACCTTCTAACAGTCATAGACCGTTTTTCGAGATGGCCAGTCGCTGTGCCGATTAAGGACATTTCCGCTACCACAGTTTCTAAAGCTATCCTCGCCAACTGGATTACGAACTTTGGCGTACCCCAAGTTCTCACTACAGATCGAGGACCACAATTTCAGTCCTCGCTTTTCCGAGAATTCTCTCAACTTCTGGGTGTCAGGCACATTAAAACGACTGCTTACCACCCTTGCGCAAACGACCTCGTCGAAAGATTTCATCGATCCCTAAAGGCGTCCTTATCAACCAAACTTGACATACATAACTGGGTCGACAACCTCCCCATGACTATGCTCTCTTTGCGGAATACCCTTAAAACCGATTTAGGGTGTTCGACAGCAGAGCTCGTGTTCGGCATGCCTCTCTCCTTACCAGGACAATATTTCCACATTCCGCAGAACTCGTGCACAACCTCACCAAGTTCTTTTGTGCAGGATCTGCGCCACAGAATGGCCAAACTCACATATACTCCCCCACGACAACAAACCACAAGCTCATACTTACCACAGAAAGTGGATAGCTGCGATTTCATTTTTGTCAGGAACGACGCCGTAAAAAAACCACTCACACCCAGCTACCCAGGTCCTTTTAAAGTTTTGAAGCGTTCCGAAAAAATTGTCACGATCATGCGCAGCAGAGACAACGATACAGTCTCTATCGACCGACTCAAACCAGCCTGGTTAGAGGAAACTCCTCCCGACGCAAAACTACCATCAACGACGGAAGCTGAAACAACCACACCAGTCGTACGAACAAAATCAGGCAGAAGAGTTCATTTTCCATCCAAATTGAAGACCTACATTTTTTTTTTAATTGATCATGATCAATTTTCTAGAAAGGGGGCCTTATCGCACCCGGCCGGAAGTTACTGCTGGCTACTCAAACGTCTGAAAGCGTCACCACGGAAAACGGAACAAACGCCATTAAGTTCCAGTGACTCAGCGTTTTCAGACATCAAAACACAAAAATACAAAAACAAAACGAAACATAACATCCACGACTAAAAATAATGACCAGAAACTAATTCATATACACATGGGGCCTAAATGAAACCCATGTGTACATTCAAAAGTAGGTCATTTTTAGTCAATAACTAAAAGACATTGTTAGCCAAGCTACAATGCTGACTCCGGCCGACATAAATACGGCCGATTTTCTTCCACCAAATTATTCTTGGATCCGGGTTTCAGAGCGCTACGCTCCCCTCACTGCTGACCTCAAGCAGCCACTAGTCAGACCGAGTCCAGCAGCAGCAATCAGCTAGACCGAGTCCAGCAGCAGCCATCAGCTAGACCGAGTCCAACGGCGGCACCAGCAGCAGCAGTCCGCATACATTCTTATGCGATAGCCCTTTTCAGGGCTAACGATTACACGTTTATGCCATAGTTCTTTTCAGGACTACCTGATTACACATTTATGCAATAGTCCTCTTCAGGACTACCTAACCACATGTTTATGCAATAGTCCTTTTCAGGATTACCTGACCACATAGTTTATGCGATAGTCCTTCTGGATACTACCAAGCTGCATCCCTGGTGACCGTCAATCTAAGGACGAGCAGGTTCCCTCAGCACTGTCTGGTCCGCTGCCCTAAAACAAGACGATCTTTCGGTTGGCTCTCCCCGATTTCATAGCGACACAATACCTGTACATACTTTTGCCAAATTGTTGAATAAAATTTGGCTTTGATTTTAAACCCTCGCTTTTGTTATCCTTGCTTCGATCGTATTTTCCAATATAAATTTTACTGTTTGCGGGGTTGATAGCACCTGCTTGACAGCCCCGCAACACTCTTAGATAGAAACCTATAATAATTCCAGATTTAATTTTTGAAGAATGGTCTGAGTAGAAACTGATCAGATCATTTTTGTTTGTGGCTTTTCTGTAAACGTCAAAATTAAGTTCGTTATTATTTCTATGTAACAAAACTGTAGAAAAAATAAAAATTGAAGAAGAAATAAAGTAATACACTAATAACACACAGGACTAAACACCCGATTTCTTTCTCGGCTTCTTCAAAGGAAATCAACAACAAACCCACTCAATGAAGCAGACGCTCTTATAAACAACTACCGTTAGTGTGCACAGATCAAACATTTATTTCAACAAATCAAAATTACATGCATATTGGTCCATATGCTAAGCGGGTAACAAACAAAAATGAACAAAAGGATTATTACTTACAAAACAATGTTGTCATCAGACAGACAACGCAAACATCTTTCAACTTTTTCTTTACAACAAACAATATTGTTAAAGCATTTTCTTTCTTTTTTTTTTTACAATCAATTCAATTTCTTTTGGGTTTCTTCTTTCTTCAAATATTTTCTTTTCTTTCTTTGAAACTCTTTTTCACTTCCTCTGGAGCTGAAAGGGTAAATTGAAAAACACAAATCCTAACCTAGTCTAGGATCTTAAAATCTTATTCCATGAAGAATATCTTTCAAAATATTTTAAAACTTTAGCTTTGGAATTCTTTTAAATCTTATTTTAAAACAAAGAACGTGAATAGGGGCAGAATTCCCCGCATCGATTGACTCTGTCAAACAAATAGAAACGTTGATTCTCCGAATTAACAAACAAATAAATCAAATGAAACAATTCCCCTTCTAGGGAATAAAATTACTTCTTTTAGCTTCGGAATTCTACCGAAGCTAACCAAATCTTTTCTTCCAAATTTCACAAATCTTAGCTACGGAATTCTACCGAAGCTCACGAAATCTTTTCTTCAAAGATTCTCAAATATAAACAAATCTTAGCTACGGATTTCTACCGAAGCCAGTTAAATTCTTCTCTTCTGAAATTCCACCTATTCAAACAAAACTTAGCTACGGAATTCTACCGAAGCTGAACAAATCTTCTCTTCAAAGTTTTTCAAATATAAACAAATCTTAGCTACGGATTTCTACCGAAGCCAATTAAATTTTCCAACAAAGCCCTTCGATGCGAAAACTCACACTTCCCTGTTCGCATCCATAAATAAAATCAGTAATATAGCTATTAATTTAAAGCTAAGTAAATATTAATTCTATAATCTTTAAAGGCAAATAATTCGATACTGTAACTCGAATTATTTAAGGTAACATTAATATACGTGGCAAACTAGAGTAGTTCACCACGGAGCCAGAATAAACACGTCTTTATCGTCCGAGGATAAAATTCTGACTGAAGACAAAATCTTCTGATACAAAGGACTGGCTTTCAGCTTCCAAATTCCATGACAAAGCGCGGCAACAAATTTACCGACCGCCCCGTCCACAGGCGCCACCGACCCAAGACATCAAAAGAACATATCATATCTAATACCGAAGTCGTTGAAAGATCTCTTCTCACCTTATGTTAAATTTCTGTCAACAAAAATTTCAAAAAAACACTCAAAACATCAATCAATAAATATTACCTACAGGTTACAAATTTAACATAAACATATAAAAATTAAAAACTATTTAATCTAGTACGGACCTACTATTTATATGCCCCAAAACACATATGTAGATACACACATAGACAACAATATATCTATGGACAGAGTCGCAACTGAGGAAAATTAATACTCTGCCGATGAACGTCAAAGACGGGTAGGTGTATCACCGTATTGTTTCATTGTTGCCAGAGAACAATGATTATCCGTGTCTTCAAATTTATTTCATTGACAATCTACATGAGGAATCTCGAAGACGATCAAAACTATTTCCTGATATGGAATCTGCGATAGTTGGAGAATTACAAGAGTTCGTTAATCAACACAAAAGCTATGTTCGAAATTTCAAGACAGCTCTTGATGACATTCAATCATACGATCATAAAGCCAATATTATCATTTGGGCCGATAGAAGACCACAGACTCATTAATGCATGAACGAAGCAAATGCACTCGTGGGTTTGCCAGCAACCAGCTAGTAATATAGGATTTATTGTCTTTATATATATATATAAAATAAATATATACATAAATACAATAAATACTAAAGAGCCAGGAACTAGATACCTAGGTTTCATCTAAATGTATCTTCAGGGTAAGCTGAACATTATATATATAAAACTGCTCTCTATTAACCACCACAAGGATCCATCCCTGCATCCCATTAGAATGTCTGAAGACCAACTTCTCGAGAGCTCCTCTCTGCGGCTGTTCGGTCTCACGCTGTCCGATGATCTGAGATGGAACAAATACATCGAGTCAGTTGCATCATCCACCGCAAGAAAAGTTGGTTCCCTGTGCTGAGCCAGGGAATTTTTCTCCCCGGAATCGATCCTCCAAGTCTATAAATCGACCATTCGCCCTTGCATGGAGTATTGCTGCCATATATGGTCTGGGGCACCTGCTGTTTGCCTCAGGGTTCTTGATAAGATCCAGAGACGGATATGCAATGTGATTGGCCCTGATCTGTCATCTCGTCTGCAGTCGCTCTCTCACAGACGCGATGTTGCCTCGCTCTGCCTTTTTTACAAGTACTTTCACGGTAATTGCTCCGAGGAGCTGCTTTCGCTTGTCCCTAGGCCTCGTGAATTTGAACGTCCTACAAGGCTGGCATCCCGTTCCCACCCCTTCACCGTTGAAACTGTTAGATGTAGACGTCTCTTTTACTCCAATAGCTTCTTGTCTCGCACATCTCGCCTATGGAACTCCCTTCCCTATTACTGTTTCCCTGACAAATACAATCTCCAACGGTTTAAGTGTAGCGTCAATCGACATCTCCAGTTGCCTTGATCTATCCACTTCCCTTCTCCACATCCTTTCATTTTTCATTCCTATCTGCTCTCGCTACAAATCTTCTGTAACCCCCTTGCCTTGATCGACCCACTGTCTTTCTCTTTTTCCCCATCCTCTCCTTTACCACTCCTATCTGCTCTTCCTCCAACCCTTTTATAACCCCATGTGTGATAGTGGCCTCCAGCCTTGCTTGGGGTGATACGCTTAAAAAAATAAAAATAAATATATATATATATATATATATATATATATAACATATATATAATATATAATATATGCATTTATTATATATACCATATATAATATGTATTTATATTATATATATAATATATATCATATATATATATATAATATACAGTGCTGTTCGATAAAAGTGACTCACCTGATTTTTTTTACTAAATGTTCTCTTCTATGAAACGAAAGTTAAGCTAAATTCAAAGGAGAAGCGATCTAAAATCTGAAGGAGCTTTGAAAGCTCTTTGAATTTACCAGTAAGTACTGTCAAGCATCCGTTCAGTATAATGTTCTGGGGATGTTTTACTTTTCATGGAACTGGTTTCTTAAAACCTATTGAAAAGACGCTCAGAAGCGAGCAGTACAAGAGAATTTTCGAGTCTTGTCTGCTCCCTTCTGCTGAACGGGTGCAAATCGACACCACCACGCTCATTTTTATGCAGGATAATGCTCCCTGTCACAAATCAAAATTGATGAAGGAATACTTTGATAAGAAGCAGGTGAGTGTTATGACATGGCCGCCCCAATATCCTGACCTCAACCCCATAGAAAACTTATGAAGCATTATAAAGTACAGGCTCTCGAGAAAGCAGTTGAGCAACAAAGAGGATTTGATTGTGAATTTCATATCCGAATGGAATTCAATGCTTGGAGATGAGATTTGCCAGAACCTAATCAAGTCAATGCCAAAAAGGGTTGAAAAGGTTATTCAAAATAAAGGAGGACCCATAGATTATTAAATATTTCGAACTATATTACCTATTATAAATAAATTATACCTCTATTATTCTTTATTTAAAGCTGTTCGATTATGTTTCTATTGATTACTAGTTGCAGGAAATAAGTGAGTCACTTTTTTTGCACAGAGTTTTTCACTAAATCTCATTTATATCCAAAATTATAATTATCAATAGAATACCTTAGAGTGAGTAAACTTTTTACTAGGTGGTCGGGAAGGGGTCTTTATATTAGTAAGATTAAAAATTAGTTTGACCCCAAAAACAACAGGCGAAAAAGATTTTAAGTAAAAAAATCATGTGGGTCACTTTTATCGAACAGCACTGTACTACACTCAATCTACTGCATCTAATACAATCATATCATATATATATTGCTATATAATATATATAATATATATATACATAATATATATATATATGGTATATAATATGTTTATATATGATACATATATATATAATATGTATGTATAATATATATGTATATTATATATAATATATATAAATATATATTATGTATAATATATATAAATTTATTTTATGTATAATATATGTATGTATATTATACATAATATATATATTATATATATAATAGATAACAAAATATATATAGTATGTATATATATAATACATATTATCTATATTACATATAAATATATATATTATATATAATATATATATTATATATAGTATATATTATATATAATGTATATATATAATATATATAAATATATGCATAATAAATACATAAATTACATAAAAAAGAAATTCAAAATTACCCCATCTGAATATCTATTTCACCCTACAAGGGCTTACTTGCAGGATGTGTCAACATCGAGGATTGAAGAAATAAAATAAATAGCAGCTTTAAAATTTTAAACATTTAAAGGATAAAGAAAGAAAAAAAGATAAAACACTAAAAAAAAGTAAAAAAGGAGAAAGAATTAACAGGTTGCAGAAAATCGTCTAGACATAGCTTAAATTTAATTTCATTGTGGTAAAGGGGGAGTGTGCGTATTCAGGCGGCAGTTAAAATAATCTTGACCTATATTTTAAAATATTAACTTCACTTTCTATAAGGGAAATTACTTAAAAGAAATTAAAAATTAAAAATTAGGGAAGATTTTATTTTAATAGAAACACCTTTTAAGGAAGAGTAAGTAAAAAGGTAACATCTAAAATTAAAGAATAATTAATATACAAATAAAATTCATATATTATGATAATTAAAATGATAATTAGTGAAATATTTATTAAAGTCGTGTTATTAAATAAATTTAATAAAAATATTATATATTAAATATGAATTAATAAGTAATAAATATGAACTAATAAATAATATTAAAACAATATATATGTGAAATATAAATTAATTATTAATATAAATTAAATTTCTTATTTATAAACATAACTTAATTATTAAATATAAAAATAAATTAATTAATAAGTATAAATATAAATATATATAAATAAAAATTAATTATTAAATATATGCATAAATGAATTATTAAATATAAATTTTAAATATTTAGTCTAAATTTCAATATAAAATTATAAATTAAAGATAATATTTAAATATTAAATAAGAAACAATTAAGTAAAATAAAATATTACATATAGTAAGGACAAATATATCTAAAAAGAATAATAATAGTAGTAATAATAATAGCAACAGCAATAGTAATAATAATGATAATAACACTAATAATAATAATAATAATAATAAACACCTATGTTGAGGGAAGTTTATTTGATAGGAATGAGAAGTAGTAGAAATGACTATATATGTGTTAGGTAATAACAGACTAAGCAATATCAATAATATTTTAGATCAGTTTGAACCTACTTCGGTGACATTTGCAACTAACTCATTTCTTTGGTTTAGTAGTATACTTTATCGAATTTTATTATTCTAATCTTCTTTTCTAAACACAGTTTACATCTACCCTTAAAATTACTAGGTGCGTGTGCGAAATCTATGATTTTCCAGTCGATCTGAGGGTTCAGATCTTTCTCCCTCAATCCCAAAATTATTTGGAAAGATCTGTTTGGTATTTATTTTTTGTTTGGAAAAAGAATGTCTATGGGTATAAAGTCTTTGTTTCCATTCCCCCGCGGAAATCCCAATGTAAATATGGTGGTTTAACTTATTTTCTTTGGGGTAAATGTTTGCTTAGTAAATAACATTCGAAGCTCTGCATTTTCTTTCGACTGAACAATGTTCGCTATTTCTACAATTACAGCGGAGATGGGAGGTCCATATCAGGTTTATTGTTGATACCATAGAATTTATTTAAAATATAGTTATTATTGGAGTCATTAATTTTGTACATATTATTTATATAGGAATAACTTATTTTGATCGTTTTTCTATTGAAGATCTTACTTAGAATGTTGTTATTTTGGAAATGTTTATTTATAAGCTTCAAAGAAATGTGTCCGATATTAATGTTGGATAACTTACAGAAGCGGAGTGATTGAACCATATTATATTTCGTTTTCTATTTTTGTGCTTATCCTCACTAGTGTTACTCTTGGGGTTTAAGCAGGATAGTTTATTTTTAAAGTCACTTTTTGAAGGGCATTGTCGTAGAATTCTTTGTTTTTATTAAAAAAATATTATTTTTAGTTGACAGCTTACTAATTCTGGAGCCGACAGTAATTGGTATCTGCTTCGAGATGGTATAGGGGTAGTCAGAATCAACATTAATGTAGTTAGGAGTTTCATGTTCCTTATAGTAATGTTTAAAGAATTCATGTTAAGTGTGATATCCTGATAATCTACAATTTTGAGGTTAGATATAATCTCTATTTTAAACCCTAGAAACTTAAAAGCTCTAATAATTTTGTTCTGTAATTTAACAGTAAGTGGACCATTGCTATTGGGAACAAAAATGAGTCTATCGTCTCTATATAGGCCTACTAGTTTAGGATCTACATTTCTACTAAGAATCTCTAGAATATATAAGCAGACAAGATCAGCAACCTGAGCCGAATCATATGCTCCCATCGAAATGTCAAAGTTGACATTCCTGTACTTAATCCAGGTGGAATTATTAAGTGCTAAGAGTGATTTCCTGGCAGTAAATATATTAATTTCATCATCAGATATCTCCATATGATTTTTTGCAAAATTTATGAAATCCACTAAGCGGTCTCTGGAAATCGATGAATAAAATGTCAATAATATCAAACTTAATAAAAGTTGACCTCTTTTTACCACTCATATTAACGAACCATTTCCAAAGATTGACACCAGTTGTAATTAATAGTTTATCAGTTATTTTTTTAATTATATTTTTTGAGATTATACCTAGCTCGGATTTAATGGGATTTATTAATCTATATTGATTATTGGGTTTATAGTCTTTAAATAAAATATAGGCGTCTTTGGTATGGATTTTCACCAATCTATCAGCAATCTCGGCTGTCATTATCGATCTCTAAGATCCTATTATTATACCTTTTTTAGAAATATCAGTAATTTTGTCCGTTAGGATCTTGTAGTATTTAGAGGAGTTACATTCATAAATGTTCTTAGATATATCTGCTCTAACCCACACTTATATATATATATATATATATATATATATATATATATATATATATATATGTGTGTGTGTGTGTGTGTGTGTGTGTGTGTGTGTGTGTGTGTGTGTGTGTTATGAATACACTCTAACTGGTGCGCAGGATCGCCTTCGGGTCATTACAAGTTTCGGGTCTTTCAACATCATACTTGTTCACCCAGGAGACCCTACCAAAATAATACCTATTCCGGCAGGCGATCCTGATACAAAAATCCGCCAAGCACACAACAATGAACATATTAAATAACTGCCATTGCTGATCTTGAAATAGCAAACCAATCAGTAACGGCCTATGTCACTCCCCCCTCAGCCAAGACGAGATAAAAAGAGAACAAACTAAATACTCGTCTTTTTCACACTCTCAACGACACTGCTTGATATACCAGGTAAGTAATTTCTACTTGTGGCCAGGAAAGTTTTTTTTATCTCCTATGAAACGATACTTCACTAAAAAAAATATTCATACACATTCGTTGATCATAGGAATTATGATCAGAAATGTTTCTTGCTTTTCTTTTCCTCCACCCCACTTTTTTCATACCTTTCCCTTCCCTCTCTCCCATTCCCGGGCAAAAATATGTACTAGAAAACCCAAGATGTCGTCGTTGAACAGGTTAAAATGAAAAAATATATATATAAAAACAAAATAAAAAAAATGACCCTCCCCTCACACAAAGACTTTGGTCATTCCTCCACATGTCTCTATTTTTTCTCCCCCTTTTTCCCTTCCTACCCCTTTTTCCCTTCCTCCCTTTCAACAGCATCTCAACGCCCACTGACCTCCGTCGTAGAGGTCGATTGATCTAATCTTTTAATCCATAGCAATTTTGAGGCTTTTTCTGCAGCTTCTGAAATAATCCTGATGGCCTTTATCTGTTTTACCCCCTTGAATCCTAGCCGACTCAAATGCATTTTATCAACCAGCTATGGTATTTTTTCTCAACCAGCCTGGTATTTTTTCAGCTTTCTTTCAAAGACCTGTTTCAAATTCTCCTCCCAGGGTACCATAAGGTCGAGCATTATAACCTGCCTGGAGACAATTGACCAGATTAATAAATCCGGGCGCAAGGAAGATGTCGTTATCTACTCTGGGAATTTTAACTGGCTCCCGAAGTCTACTCTCAATTGCTTATCTCGAGCAGAGGTGAGCATGCAGGTTGACGATTTACGCACCGAGGTGTAGTTTTCGCCGGCCTTGACGAAATACATCACCAACGGCTAATTTCTAAAATACCTGATCATGTCTCCACCGGTAACTTCCTTCACCAAGTGCCCTCGGACAGGCGCTTAGAATGTGTTTCATCGTACCTTTTCTGGCACAGAGTGGGCATGATGGTGTCTCACTCATCACCCAAGTTTGCAAGTTTGCAGGATTCGGTAGTACATCATACACAGATTTTCAAGAAATTTAATTCGACTGGCGTCGGAGTGCCAGATCTCCGACCAACTTACTTTCCGTCGTAAATTTTTTTTTTTCCATCGTGTCGATGCAACTTGCTGGCTTAGTACTACCATCTTACATATTCTTTTTTTCCTCAACGTTGGCTCGTACTTCCTCTTGAATTAGTTGCCATCTCTGTTTACCTCTAGCTTTCTCGATTCGGGTACCGGGAAAGTGGGCCAAGTCCGCATGACATGATGCCACCATCCCACGGGAGTTTTCTGCCTTAAACTCTCCGCCGCAATACCCAGTTCACTCCCTACAATCCATTTCCTCCTAGTGCGAACCTCTGTGCCTGCTGCCGCTACTTATGGGTCGTAAGGACTGTAGGAAATCCTCTTGTCCGAGAGACTCCACCAACCCTTCAAAGAGGAGTTGAAGTGCATTTGAGTTGCCATATAGCGTGGCACTACTTAGACTTCTCGGCAGAGGTAACCGTTAATTCTCCTTTCCATGGCCTCCACTGACGTCATTGGAAGGTTGTAGATAAACAAAAGCCAGAGAATTCTCGGGAGCACAGCTACTGATAATTTCACGTCTTGAAACGGCCCCGAAGTTCAGACTTGTCCATCTTGGCAAGCCATAATTCCAGTTTGGAGATCGTCATTCGGATGGACGAAGTATCCTTCAAGGAGCTGTTAAAAGTTTTTCCTACGATCTTCACGGGTGTCTGTCAACATGGGGATAGTATTTCCTGATATCGAGAACCTGAAATTATCCGCCACTTTCCCCTTCTTCATAACGAACGATCTCGACTTTTCAGGCTTGAAACTCATTCTCACCAAAGGTATAAGCTTTTCAAATCTGCGAAGGATCCATCTACTCCCCGTGACCGAAGATGTCGTAATGGTCAGATTGTCCATGTATGCTCTGATCGGTGGCTGACGCACTCCTGTCTTCATCAGAGGGCATAGACATCCGACTTATGCCGATTTGACCACCATATTTATAGCGAGGATAAATAGGGTAGCTGAGATTGTACAGCCAGTAATAATACCCCTTTCAAGTCTGTGACAATCAGAAACTATAAACCTGTAAGAGATTTTCATCTTAAAGTTATTATAATAGTCCAGGATTAATAGGCTGATCTTACCGGGTATATAATATCTCCTTTGGGCTTCTTTTACTAATTTATATGGAATGGACCCGTATGCGTTGGAAAGGTTCAACTACAATGCGGTGAGGTCGCCCCTATTCTCTTTAGCTTCTCTTAATATATGCGTGACTACTCCAGTATATTCGAGGTATCCTGGACAACCTGGAATCCCCTCACTGAAGTGTCCATATAATTATTAACCAAAAGAAATTTCGTCATACACCGCGATAAAATACTGAAGATCTTACTTTCGATGAACAATAAAGAGATACTCCTGAATTGGTCTAAATCTCTGGAGTTTTCTTCCTTGTGGATCCACACACCCTCTGCAAATCTCCATTGGTCTGCAACTCTACCTCAACACCATATTACCTTTAGTATCTTCCAAATGAGCTGGAGAAGAATCGGATAGCGTTTATAGAGCTGTAAGGAACTTCACTCGGTTCAGGAGCCGAGGCAGATATAGCTGCCTTCACTACCTCCCTAATCTCCTCCTAGCTCGGTTCATTCAATTTGAAATCAGTCGTCGACTGGGTTGCATTAATAACGGCTTCTGTATGGCCGAGATCCTTGTCTCTTACAGGGTTACTCCGCTTATCTCCAAGCAGTTTCCTAGTAAACACAAAGGAATCTGCAATGAATGATGATCTCTTTCTCACTCTTTCCTTCCTTCGCCTCCGATGCCACTCAGCTTTACGAAAGGCAAAAAGACTGCTTATACCATTTTTGAGTTCCCTTAACTCCCGCCTCAGGCCCTGTATCCTCTCTGCCTTACGGTTCTTGCTGTAGGGTTTCTGTTTCCTCTCTTCGCACAAGCCAAATCGTTCTGTGTCATAACTGACTATCATAGTCGACAAGACGTGCAACCGCCTGTCAGCGTTGCATCTTGATGTAGTCAGGATGATTCTGCTTACGTCCTCGTCAAACTGTTGCCACTCGCTATAAAAGTCATTGGAGGCCACTTGATTTGCTCCCGGATTACTTTGCTTGAGGTTGTTTGGTCAGTTGCTTGGAGGGACTGGGCACTGTGGTGTGAGTCCCGGCCTCGCACACCCTTCGTCTCACCTGTGCGTTGAATTAGACCACTTTTATCATTCTGAAATAATTCTGATGGCCTTTATCTGTTTTACCCCCTGAATCCTAGCCGACTTAGAGTTCTGCAGACAGATCTTCCTGCAAAACCACGGCAGGTAGCCCGCCATTTCTCAACTGCATTTTCTCAACCAGCTCCTGGTATTTTTTCAGCTTTCTTTCAAATACCTCATTTAAATTCTCCTCCAGATCTGTTACAGAATTTCTCACAGAGCCTCCAACGTTTGAGGAGGTTGTAAGTGCTGACAGAAAGCTTAATGGTGGAAAGTCACCTGGAATGGGCTGCATGCCGAGATTTTTAAGTACGGGGGATAAAATATTTTGTGTCGGCTTCATTCGTTGTTGCTAGATGCCTGGAATAATAACAGTGTTCCAGATGACATGAAAGACGCTGTCATGGTTGTTTTGTAAGGGAGACAAGCATGACTGTGGTAATTATCGCTGCATATCGCTGTTGCCTGTTGTCGGCAAGGTTCTTTGTGGAGTTCTGCTGGATCGTTTGTTGCACCACATTGTTAATAAAGCTCTTCCGGTGTCACAGTCTGGCTTTAGGGTTGGACATGGCACTGTACATATGCTCGTCACAGCCAGACAACTGCAAGAAAAGTGTGTCAAGCAGAATATGGATCTCTACCAGGTATTTGTTAAACAGGAAGGCTTTGTTAAATATTTTAGGGAAGCTGGGATGTCCCGAAAAGTTTGTTTCCATTCTTCGCTTGTTTCATGATGATATGAAGGCATGGGTCAATGTTGGTGGAAATCTCTCTGAGCTGGTGACAATTGAAATTGGATTTAAACAGGCGACATTCCGACTCCAACCCTATTTGCCATGTATTTCTCTGTCTTTTTTTAACAGGCCTTTAATAACTAGAACCTTGGTATTTACATTCGCTATCGTTCAACAGTAAGGTTGTTTATCATCAGGAGGTTTGATGCAAAGTCAAAAAAGCTAGCGACGCATTTGGAAAACTGAATAAACGTCTGTGGTCTCAGCACGTAATGTCAGTGAGTACAAAGCTGTCTATCGTGCATGTATGCTCACAGCACTTCTTTATGCTTGCGAGACCTGGGCGGTTTACCGCAGACAAATGAAAAGTTTCGAGATATTCCACCAGTAGTGCTTACGTCGTATTCTTTGCATTACCTGGTAAATGTTTGTTAGTGATGTAGACATATTAGAGAGGAGCAGCTGTGATAGTAATGAGTCCTTGATACTAAAACATCAACTTCGGTGAGTGGGCCACCTCGTCAGTTGGAATTAAGATACTCCTGATGAATGATCATTTTCACCCGCGAATTTTAAATATAAAATTCACAGGATTTTTCAAACTGTTTATGGTTTCAGTTTGTCAAATATTATATTTATATATAATTTTATTATAAAATGTACGAACACTTAAAATTTCATGAGGTTAAATTTAATTGCTCTGTATCTGACATAGAGCTCTCTCTGAATTTATATCCTTTTGGAAATATCCATACTGATCACTAATATTATCATTATATTGCTCCTTATGATAATAAGTTGAGCTCTCATTGGTATACATCCAGTCAAATTACTTCAATTTCAACCTATTCACATGGAGATGGAAAAATTTACTCCGGAATACTCCTTGAAAAACATTCTTTACCCTTCGTTACAGCATTTCACTATCTTCGTTACGGATAAAATAATTGGCCTAATAAAATGAGTGCGATGAAAAACATTCTTCTTCCTAAATCCCAAAGATGATCTGAAACACTATCAAGAAACATATAATCTGAAATCACAGAACACTCCACCTAATAACAAGCTTCTAGAACCTTTCGATGTAGATATGCTCAATTTAATTAGAAAGATCACGTTTAAGAATTCATCCAACTACTTCCAATCTAAAAGTACAAAAAACATTAAAGATATTAAAAAATTCCAAAAAATTATGGATTAAGGCAGATAAATCAAAAAGTATTTACAAAAATTAAACCTTTTGACTATAACCAACTCATCACAAACAAAATTACTAACTCTTATAAAAAAAACAAGAACAATAGCACATTATCCTCTATAAATAGAGACATCACCAAATTTGCAAATAAATGTGGAGTTGCTGATTTTCATATGAAAAGCGCATACTTATTATTTAAAGATCTTAAGCCCAACTTTATCAATAATTTACAATCGCGTTTAATTAATCCTTCCAAATCTGAATTAGGATTAATTTCTAAAAGAATACTTTAAAAAATAACACTATCTATGCAAGAAAAACATTCTGTCAATCTTTGGAAAGATTCTTCAGACACGATTAAATGGTTCCTGACCATCCCAAATAAAAAAGAAAACTACATTAATCCAATTTGACATCGATTTCTGAGGAATTATTAATAAATAGCCAAAATTTTGCAGAAAAATTGTTTGATATTGCTGAAGATGAAATGGATATTATTTTAGCATGTAGAAGATCGATGCTAATGTATAATGGCTCAACTTAGGTTAAGAGGAGCAATGAAAACTTTGATGTACCTATGGGGGCATTCGACTATGCCCAAATTGCTGACTTGGTGGGTATATATATATCTATATATATATATATATATGAGACGCCTTAAGTAGAATCATTAACCCCAATCAAGTAGGCCGTTATAGAGATGATGGTCTAATCATTGTCCCTAATAGTAATAATCCCCTAACGTTTAGCTTACGTAAAAAGATTATAGAAAATAGTTAACTTTCTAGACATTACCTTAATCTCTCAAATGATACATTTAAACCATTCTAAAAAGAAAATCAGACCCCATCTAAATCAATGTCGACTCTAACCACTCGAAATCGATTATGCCAAAATTATAAACACTACCAGACAAAAAATCTTTAATGAAAATAAGTTTATATAAAATCAACCATTCAAAAATAGTAAATTTAAAAAAGAATTAGATTATCAAGAAGACTTGAAAACCCGTAAAGTTAATAAATTTAAAAACAGAAAAAGGAAAGTCATGTGGTTCAACCCACCCTAGAGCAGGCTTTCTAATATCAACATAGGCAGTTTCTTCCTAAAGTTAATAGATAAGCATTCTGATAGTAAACATCCACTAAATAAAATATTCAATAGGAAGGCACAAAAGATTAGTTACTCTTGCGTCAATAATGTGAAGAAAATTATCTCTTCCTACAAGCTACTTAGAAACTTTTATAGTAGTGAAGCTACTATAAAAGTAGTAGATATTAACCCCACCTGCAATTGTAGATGAAAAACAGAATGTCTTGTTGGAGTAAAATGTATGTCTGAAAATGTAGTGTATGAGGCAACAATCTTCCTCGAAGAAAATGTCAACATGAAGAAGAGCTACATCAGTATATCCGCAAGAAATTAGTAGCAAAGCCTAAACAATCACAGGCATTCTTTCAACAAAAGATCCCTGAAAAATCAAACAGCATTATTCAAACACTATTGGGATCTGGTTGACAAAGGACACGCCCGGCATTTGGAATGGACGTTCATATCAAAAGCTCGAACTCCTGAGAAATTCCGAGATCGTTGTAACCTATGTATACAGGAAAAAAGTTATAATTATGTTTTAAAATGGTGTTTGTGTCTGCATTTTGATATTAGCTCACATTTGGGGTTCAGTAACTCTTCCGTATTTTTATATTTAAACACCGTTTTAACACAAATTCTACCCTATAAGAGTTCATTCTTGGAATCTTAACATCAGATATGGTAATTACATAGATTTATACTTGGAATCACTTTCGTATCATTTTATGAACTGATGTTGTGGTCTAGATTTATATATATATGTTTCTTGTATTTTTGTACTTATATTGGTATATGTAGATATGTATATATCGGGTTTGGTGGTTAATTTTGTGTGCGTGGGGTTGTGTATGTACATGTATAGCCATATATAAGTATATATGGAGATGTGTATGCATATACATGAAATATATATATATATATATATATATTATACATATACATAATATATATATATAATATATATGTTATATTTATATATATAATATATATGTAATATATATTATATAATATATATATTATATGCATATATATTATATATATAAAGTATATACATATATATATATATATAATCTTGCGTGGGTGCATAGGCGGTCTTGCGCTGCGAGGGGCAGCATCCTGAGGATACAACCAATGTATGGAACGCTTGGGAGTTTCGTACAGAACCCACTTTTCATCACTGGTAAGCACTCGATTGAATAAGGATGCGGTACGGTGGCGAGAAAGCAGCGATACGCAGGCTGCCACTCGTTGTCCCTTGTGGACCTCCAACAGCGTTTGCGGAACCCACTTGCTCAGTTTATACGTCTTACCTAGGCGGTGCAGGTGAAGTCTAACTGTTTCATCGGAAACGTTGAACTGTCTTGCAAGTTCACAACACATTAGACTACTGTCCTCTTCAATGGCCACCTTCAGGACTCCGTCATTCAAGACCTGTGGTCGTCCACTGCGAGGCTCATCATGGAGAGACAAATCTCCCGACTTGAATTTTCGAAACCAACGCTTTGCAGTACGTTCATCCACAGCATTATCCCCAAACGCTTGTCATATGCGGCGACTTGATGCAGCTGCTGATAAGCTCACTTTGAAGTCGTAAAGCAAACAGCCACGAACGAGATCTCTAGACACTTCCATCCTTCTCACAGCTGTCCGGCTTATAACTGATGCCCGGGCACCGTGCGCGTGTTTTTTATAACGTCTTTTGTTCCTACTTCCGGCTGTTCGAATTTGATACAATTGCTACACGCATTTCGTATATATTTCAACTTAATTTAATGACTAATCAAAAAACGGACAGAACTTTTTTGGTTACCTTGTATATATGTAACGTTTGTCCTTCGAATCCGAAGATGACGTATCGTTTCTGCATCTCATCTGTGAACTCGGAGGTGGCTACGCAACCCCAGGCTGAAAGCGCAGAGTTTGGAACAATGGGGTCATTGAAAGTCCGTTGTCGTAATCACTGTTGACGATGCCCTGTGGCGTTGATCTCTGGCAGCGGTGAGTTTCTGGCGTCGAGGATCCTCGAAGGTGACAGCAGTGTCATGGATTGTGATTTGCGAATGTGGTCAATCACTGGAGCGCTCCTCTCGTTCTTTGGGTTTGAGCTTGCACCCCTGGAGATTCGCTTTCACAGTGTCTTTGTACCTCCCATCATGGAAGAGCCTAATAATCATTGTCACGATATATATATATATATATATATATATATATATATATATATATATATATATATATAGGTAGATGAAAACGAATAGTGCACAATTCAAACTTTCGTATCATTTAATTTAAAAGAGGACTCAATTCAAAGTCAACCAATATTATTTATTTTAGGGCATTACACCGAAAACATGTCAAAATCGTTACACAACTGCAGTCGTGTTTCAATGCTTATTAATGCATCTCATCAGGTGATTGTAAATTACTGGAGAGTCGATCATTTATTTAGATTTAAAAGCAAAATACAACCTCTTATGAAATAAGGGGGTGTTATAAGGTGTGACTGATCAACCAGTCAAATATGGCCTACGTCGAATTTAGAATGAAGAAGCAAAAATTTATTTTTTTTATAAATGTATCATAACTCATAGATTGGCAGCTAACGATCGCCAGACAAACGGATACATAAATTATACAAACTAGACAATGCCATTACCTAAGAAATAAAAATGTGGTGGAGAGGTAATTTAGCAAAATGCTAAATAAGTTTTGTGCTTTGTGAGTTTCGCACATAAAGAAGCTATTTATTTATTAAATTATTAAATTTTTTAAGAAACTAGTTAATAATTTAAATATATAGAATTATTTGATAAATTAATATTCAACTGTTGAATAAATATTCTTAATATATGATCTTAATAACCAATTAATGTAAAATGTCAAAACAACCTACCATATACCAATACATTCGTACAAGATGTTACTAATACTACCAAAAGATTAATGCAAACTTATAGTAAATTCAAATTAATCTTACAAATAGAAAGATAAGCCATATATGTTGCAACACAGTACAACTGAAATATAAACAAAAGCTTAATCAAATTCTAAAGTTTAACTAAATTGTAAGGTAAAAGGTTGACTATGTTTACAATTTACTTTTCATTCCTTTGAATTCATTCCTTTGATTTAATAAGAAATTTTTATTGAATCTGATAATTTCCACTATTTCATGTAAGCACAGAAAATAGAGTTCATATAAAGATCTACATGTCCTTGCTGTTTTTAAAATTTTCTATTTCACCTTAGGTGTTTTATTATCATCTTTTAAAATCCAAATATATTTCAAAAGTGATGTATTATTTCTGTAACTTGTTGCGGGCTGGTGAATGTGTTTAAATTAATCAGAAGGAAGTTCGAGGTCGTGTTCTACAACATTCGTCCACAACAATTATTTAGAACAGACACTTGGAACAAATCATGCAAATAAATTTGAAAACAAGACAAAAGTTGAATGCATAACAAATACGAAAGCGAAGGTTATTTAACCCATCCCCACCGTTCTTGTCCTTACGCAGCAACTTGATCACACCCCTGGTGAAGCGTTGGGGTATAGACACCTGCTTCATCCAGTTGTTGAAGATCAGTTCCAGCAAAGGAACAAAAACGGGCGGCTGCCTCAAGTAAACTTCGTAGGGAAGACCATCTAGTCCCGGAGATTTATCCAGGCCAATCTGTTTCAGCGCTTCCCAGATTTCCGACTCTGTGGTGGGGCCCTCGCACCCAGCCGCTTCAGCTGTCCCGAGGCAGGGAAAGTCGGCCAAATAGGCGTCAAACCGAGCAGGGCTCAGACCAGGCTCCCTGGTGAAAAGATCCTGAAAGTAATCTCGAAAGGCCTCATATACACCCGCGTTTGTAGTCACGGTCCGATTATCCGGCAATGTGACGCACGCGATATGTCGCCGAGCAGCGCTCCGATTTTCATCTGCACGCAATTCAGCTGCCATATTCGTCGCCTCAAAGGACATTCTTTTTAACCTAGCCCTAACTACCAGAGCTTGATCCTTCTTGATAAGCAAGGAGGACAACTCTGCCTTAGCTAAGGCTATTTCCCCACTATTACGGGATTTCACTGCCCGATCAACTTTTTCTTCTAAAGCCGTTTGCGCCGCTAATCTATCTAGATTGAGTCGACGACCAAAATCGGCAGCAAACGTTCTAATTTTGGATTTTAATTTATCCCACCAGGCGTTCCCTAAAACCGCCCCCGTCAATTCCCTCTGTATCATTAGTAGCAGCTGGTCCCGGAAATCCTGCTCACCAAATAGTGAGCAGTTTAATTTCCAGTACCCAGCCAACCTAACCTTAGGCTTATCTAAGTTTACACGGACCCGGACAAGCCTATGATCCGTATAAACTATATAATGGAAGCTTGGACACCCTAAGAGCCCTACATCGACTCTCCTAACTAAAACTCGGTCGAGGTAGCTCGCAAGCGTCCCAGGAGCCGAGTTGCCACTATTTGTCCAAGTCCATACTACCTCCCGAGGGTGCTCATTCCGGTACTTATCGACAAGATCAAACTCGCCGATAAAGTCCCGAAATGGTTTCACGTCCCAGATGTTAGTACCCGAATTTTGCCCTATACGATCTATATCGGGGTCAAGGACGGCATTCCAATCCCCCGCTAAAACTACCCGACAAGCTGTCGTCAAATACGGCCGCTCGGAATGGTTATTGGACGCATAAACCACAATGAGTCGTAGAGCCTTATCCTTTATGGTAACATCCAGTACGCAAAGCCTGCCCACCGGATCCGCGAAGACAAGAGTACATGCAGCCTTCAAAGACTTGCTCACTAGCCAAGAGACACCCCTCGAACGACCATCAAAACATGCTGAATAAAGGGAGAACCCCTTAGACAGCAAGTCCCCACAGTCATGAGAAGAAAACCGGGTCTCTTGCACACAACAAACATTCACCCCGAGGCGCTGAAGGTCGCGAGAGAGCCTCGCCCTGCGAGACTCCGACCTCAGGCACCGGACATTTATACTTGCTAACCAGAGAGCCATAATGAAGTCCGATTAGGGTTGAAGTACTGGTTTGAACATAATGAGGTAAGGATACCGACCGCCTCTCCCATAGACCCATGGCCCACCTCAGTCTTGATGGTACCGTCTTGGGAGATTCCGCCGATATCCCAGGGGAAAGTCAATTTAAGGGCTCTGTATAGAGAGGGCTGAACTAAAACTGGGACCCTTCCTGCACAAAATTGTTTTAAATTTTTTAACTGCTGGTTTTGGACGATTGCGATTGGTAGAGCCATCTTATAAGACATGATAGCCTCATCAAGCATTGCCCAAGTCTGCTTTGCTCCAGCTCCTGTTCTGATTACTGTAAGAACCCTTTGGGCAAGCGGGAAGTTTTGTGGCACTTCAATGTCCTGGTCGGCAAACTGCCTTATAGAGAGCAAGTACTTGAGGTCTTTTATCCGGTTTCCATAATCCAGGGCTCTCTCAGCCTGGGCAGGGGAAATGCGACAAACATCCTCTCCCGTGTTGAAAATAAGCATCTGTGCATTTTTCTTTTTATCTTTTAGCTCCTGTGTGGGGCTTTTCTGACGTTTGGAAGCGGGAGGTGGTATATCCGCTTTTTTAACGGGGGAATGACTGGGAGTATGCAGAGGTGTGCAGGAAGATTTTTGTTTAACGGGGGAAGGACTGGGTGTGTGGAGAGGGGTGTGAAAAGATCTATGTTTATAAGGGCTGGGATCTCTACTGAGGGGAAACGATTTGGACGGTGTTATCAAGGGGGGAGGTCGTTTCTTAGGTGAGGGGGTGGACCGGGTAGAGGACGTGGAAGGAATAGGATTTTTGGGTTGAGACAGGTTTTGTTTATCCAATTTCTTTTTCAGCTCCTTAATTTTTTCTGATGTTTCAAAGCCCGGATTAAATTTTCTTTGTTTGTCTTGGAAAGTCAGTTGAGAGGCCGGGGCATCGTCGTTAACGTTACCAGAGGGAGTGGGGCTATAAGGGCCTTTCGTCCTTGAGGCTTCAGGGGACTGAGGACCCGGTGTCTGGCGCTTCCCTCTGGCCTTACTAGCAACTAGCCATTCCCCCTCCCCTTCTCTGCAACTGCACTAGCAGCGGGCGAAGGCTCTTTGGGGAATGTGGTCTTTTGGCCAACCGGAGGATTATCCCTACCGGTCCCAGAAGCTGGCATGCCCATTACAGGCGAGGCGGTAGGTAAAGACTCGGTCAGAGGGGGATTTTGGTCAACAGGAGATTGAATTCCAGAGGCCTTCTTCTCTGAACAGGAAGAGGAAAGGTGACCGGTCTTTCCACACTTCCAGCATACAGGTTTATGGCCGGTCACCATGACCGGCAATTTCAATCTTCCTACTTCCAGACAGTTGGGGATGGAGAGGAAGGCTTTTTGATCTAGTCGTATATCAAAACTCCCCCCTCCCCCGCTTAGGCTATCACATGAAGCGCCCAGTATTTCGCCGAACTGGGACAGGTACGCCGCGATATGTTCCCCGATAACACTGAGGAGGGACCTCATATATTGAGACGCTGGTCCTTCTTCGGCCTTAGTATTCAGTGCGTAGGATCAGATCTTTAGTGATCTGATCTTTGCTTGAAGCTGCAACGCAATCTTCCGGCGTGGGTAACAATACGTCCCACATGAAAAACCCGGCTTCTTTAACAATTCTGAGGGGCTTGAACCCCAAGGACTCCAGTGATTTTATCACGGTGTCTTTCGTCGAGGGACAAATTTAGTACGTACGCTTGTCCAAAACGAAAAATGACACTATTCGTTTTTCAATTTTTCTTAGTTCCTGGGCGTCTTCTAAGAGTCCACCTTCTACGAAAAGGTGAGCGTAGCTCTTAGCTCGCTCCAAGAACTCCGCCACATTGATTATACAACTAGGGGGGACTTCTTACAAGTGGGCGATTCCCCGCCCTCTGAATTTTCCATTTTCTTGTCCATCTTTGAGGCACTATTGGCCTCGATACAATTTTCATTATTGCCATTTTGGGCCTCCATACTTTTAGTGCTTTGGCCATTTTGGGCTTCCATACTTTTAGTATTTTTGCCATTATTGGCTTTAGTAAATTTATGGGGGTATTTTCCATGACTTTATTTGAAGAAGTACCTGGTAGCACAGGATACTCCTCCGTATCATCTTTGTCGGGTTTTTTTCTTTATTGAGAATAAATGTTTTTTAACTGACCATATTAGGTCAGGGATGACAAGTTTTTTCTTTTTGATAAGAAATGACGAAGAATTTTTTTCTTCTCCATTAAAAAAAAAAATACAAACGGAAGGGGGGGAGTGGTAAAAAACAAAGTACGCCTATAGGCGGTGTGTGCGGGGGGAAACCTAGATAAGTAAAGTTCGCCTAGTAGCGAAAAAAAATAACAGTCAATCAGCAGGGATGAAGGTGAATTTTATCGTATTTATTTTTAGATAAACACACAGTGACCGACAGGACTCAATTCGCTTTTACCAAAGAGTCTTGCTATATCAGCCTTAACAGTCAATGTTTACAAACCCACACTTCCTTCCTAGAGAGCTCAACCGAAATTAATTTTTCAGGAGCCTATATATATATATATGCGTGTGTGTATATTGTCACAAGCCAGGAACACTTCGGAATGTGCGAATTACTTTTTACGTAAAAATGAATTCTTTCACTTCCTGAGAGATCTGCTTGAACACATTTTTTAAAAAAATTGTTGGCGTGCGGGAAGGATTTACTCGTCACGTGTCTTCTCGGCCAATCAGCGTACCCTTTCCTTATGACATATTTCTCTGCCTATTTCGGCTTTATCAAGACAGAAAATCAGTTATTCATTGCCATGGTTTCTGTCTGATTGTAGTCGCCGTTTAACTGGGTTAACCTTATGATTCGTTGTCTTAGTTCTTCTCACTGTTTTATACACATTTATTTAACAATATATATATGTGTGTGTGTGTGTGTGTGTGTGTGTGTGTGTGTATCTATGTATATGTATATATATGTATACATCTCTCTCTCTCCCTATAAAGAATGTGAACTTTTAACAGTAGCTGCTCCTGCTTAACGCATAGCTCTTCGTCTGAATTGAGCGGTATGGCTGCTGATTTAGCGTTTATATGCATAACGTATATAATACATTAACAGATACTCTTTCTCTGGCGTGCGCCAATAGCTTAGGGTAGATTCTCTGACTAATGCCAAATCGGTCGTGTTTGATGATCCCGGCTTGAAGCAGTCGGGTGTGGTGTGATACACCGAAATATATATATATATATATATATATATATATATATATATATATATATATATATATTTAAAGACATTTATATTATGTTTAACGTTCTTTTTATAGATACATGTATTTAAGCACGTTAAAAAGAACGTTAAACATAATATAAATGTCTTTAAATAAATTGTCGGGCTATGTCCAATTCTAAATATATATATATATATATATATATATATATATATATATATATATATATATATATATATATATATAGTGTAAATTACTCTGAAGTAGTTTGTAAAACTCTATTTATTATCTCTCAGTTGCATCTCTGTCTTCGGGTAGACATTTCTTTGGGAAATTTTGTTCCTAGCCCGGGTATACGCGCTCGGGCTCCCCACATTAAACCGACCTTGTATCACATCTTGACCTTGTGGACACACACACACACACACACACACACACACACACACACACACACACACACACACACATATATATATATATATGTTTTAAAGAGAAGAGAAAAACCGCAAACGTTTTTGGTTATAATTTTAAAATATATATTATACTTTAGTTTTCATATTTTTGCTACACATGTTTCCGGTGTCGCAACCTTCGTCAAGCAAAGAGTGGTTATTTTCACATATTATTAAAAGGAATGAATTTTCCTTATGTTTTCCGATATTTAACCATTGTCTATTGTGTGTAACACAAAGTTTTTTATTGGACTGGTGACGAAAGTATTCTTCTGCTTAAGGGGTAATAAAACAATTAGGATTGGTCAGAGAAAGGGCGAGGGAAGGTGGTCTTCTTCTTATCTTTTTATGATCCCTATATCTTCTTAGACATATCTCCATTTTTCTATATTGTGTGTGCGTGTGTGTTTTTACTACTATGTGTATGCATATTCCTTCTTCATGTGAAATTGATCCAAGTAATCTCCTTTCAACTGACAAAGCAGCACCGCGTTCAAAAAACGAACTCGACTATACTCTCTCGGTGGGACTTTTTACGCTCAGCTGATCTCGCAAAAAAATTTTGCATACGTTTACCCACTCTCGTGAATTCTCATAGCTCCCAGACCGTGTCTTTCTTAAATGAAGGTGTCAGAGCGTCCATATTTCCTTTTCCTTTCAGTCATTCGTTTTGCACACCAGGCATATACGTGCTCGCTTTGCCACACGAGGTAAGTCGTCTTCTACACTCCTCTCTGATCTTATCATATAAATGACACGGAGATGGCGGTCGCCTACGTCGAGTGCTTCTACGTAAAGGTGGACGAGCTTGGTCTCTTTCATTATTGGCATCATCGTTGTCTCCGACATCTGTTTCTGCTGGTTCCGTAGATGAATAATCTGGCCCTGAAAAACAACAGCGAATCTGAGTCGCTTTCAGACGATGTATCACTGTCGTAATCTTCCCACGATGCAGATCTCCGACGCGGGTGGAAGTCTCTGATATGGCGTGGCTTTCCGTTGATGAATACTGAATATGGGCTGTAGACCCTTGTGACTTGCTTTTTGAATTGTGTCGAACATCGACCATCTGGGATCTTTACCCATACCGCATCTCCTGCTCTGTAGATCCAGTCAACTTCTCACACAGGGAGAAGATGCTCCGACGAGTGAGCACATCAGGTAACGGTGGGAGGTCACTCCCGCGACTCCATTGCAATTTGCTCGGATCCTCCCAGATATGTAATCCCGACACACGGGTGCCATTCTCTGAACGCTCTGGATCCTTACTGGTTAATCCGAATTGTTGAAGATGCGCCCTTACACGGGCCACAGTGTATATACTCTCATTGACAAATATGTCATCGATGTACAAGGACATGGCCCTCTAGGTGGTCTTGTTCTGTGCGACCAAGGTATTCACAACTGATCGCATGATCAGCGGTTCCACATTGAGCCCAAAACCCAAACGAGTGAGGCAATATCTTTGCCCACCTATCTGCACTGTTTGAAACGCCCACAAAAATTTGTCAACATAGATTTGCAAATACGCACGGCGCAAATCCAGCACGGCCACATTTGATCCTTCCTGTCGCCACTCCTAAAATTTTTGCGCGCAAACATCTGCATCATCGGTGTGCGTTTCCACATACTTATTGAGCTCCTGATAATTCATGACCGAGCGGACCTTCTGTTTGTTTTCCTGCAGCACAGTCATTAGAGGTATCAGGCCCTTGGAGAACCCAAGTTCTTCCTCGAGATACGTCTGGCAAGCCCCAGGATGGTGCCTGGAAGGAGGTGGGGAAGAAGAGATAATGTTGACAACAGACCCCTCGTCTCCTTCCCCCAGCAGGATGTCCCACCGAAACAGCAACAACCAACCAGGGAGCAACCGGAAGAGCAACCGGGGGAACGGCTTCAACAACAGAAGCAAGAGAAGCCAAATAAAAAGCAACACCAACAGAAGTGTCAACAGCAGCAACAAGAAAAACCAAAACAAAAGAAACAGTAACAACAGAAACAACAAAATCAGCAGCAACATAAAGAGCAACGGCCGGAAGAGGAAATGGAGATGGAGGATATTACCTTCACCCCGGTCCTCCTCCTTAAAGATGAGCAGGGAAGAAGAAAAAGAGGAGAAATCAATGAAGAAAGAAAAGCGCACCGAAAGAAGTAGGGCGGAGTGGGAAATAGACAAAGGCAAGTCCCAATCCTAATAAAGACATTACCCCAGAATCATGGACCCCCACTTCACCCACTCGGGTTCTGTTCCCAGCCACCACTTCCACACCCTTTCACCCGCCAAATACCTCCCCACCCATCCAATTCCACATCTCCACATCCATCCACTTCCAGTCCGCCACACCCAGCCAGAGAAAAAGGGAAGGAAAAGAAAAAGAAAAAGAGGCAGATTTTCAAGGCAGATGACGTCTGCTAATGGAGAATTAGAGAAGGACCTCTCTGCTCAGAAAATTTCCCCCCTGTCCAACTTGACCACCGTTGATGGAAGTCGGTAGAGGACCCCCAACAATTTCCCCTAAGTCCCTGGAGTAATCTCATGCATAAGGGATACGGGAACTATTTAAATGTATGGACGCATATGTTCGAAACCAAGGACGCGTTTCCTGACATTAGAATGGCCCAGATGGGCACACTAGATCTGAGAAAGTTACACAGATTTTATCCCGGTGCTTCTCCACTCCTCATTATGTGAGGGTAATAAAACTAACGAGAGTGAAGGTGATAAAACTAACGTAACCAATGGACGTCAGCAGCATTGTCCTGGATTGTCGCATGATGACAGAGATGGGGACAGGGAGACTGGGACAATATGTCGGGGTCCTTACTGCTGCAGATTTCCGTCCAGTCTGTGATTAGGAGAACCAAACCGAAGTTGATGCTTGTGTGCTGTCTAACGACTTTGTTGTCTATTCAGCATACTGAGGCCAGTAGGCCTAGAATGGCTGGACACTAGAAGTTCAATCTGTCTTTACTGGACAGGCGGGACTTCCATTAACAGCTAATTAGACTAGTGCAGCGGGAAATAGTGGGAGCGGTTGGGAATAGGTGGTGGGAGAGGCTTAAGAATAGAATTAGGTCCTTCACCACCGAATATAGCCAGCGGCGCGCACTAGATAAGGCTAAAAAGGTCTGTCCCGGGCGGAGGCTGGAAGAGGATTTACTAGAGATAGATTTACCTAGGTAGGCTCTTGAGCGGTCGACTAGCGAGCGCTACAAGGGTCAGGTAGTTAGGCATAGGTTAAACAGGATGTCTAACGAAGACGTGAACATAGGCGCACAATTGCGCAAGGAAGAGATCCGTCGAGATTCCGATCGATACATTCGTGAGGTTAAAACCCCGAACGGGTGTACTCTGGGGGCGACTGACGACATGTGTGAGGCGTTTCGGTGGCATTTCAAGAGCCGGTTTACCAAAGAGCCTGGTCTCAGTGGCGATGAGTTTCTCAGCTATTTGGCTGACTTTCCCCGGCTTTCGCCGACTGAAGAGGCTAGCTGTGAGGGTGATATCACGGAGGG